>JAIFKG010000559.1:0-10572 GCA_020351975.1 Phyllosticta ampelicida | reverse complement strand
TCTTTCATAAGTTGGACTGGAATGGAACGGGTTGGGTTGGGTCGTGGCGATCAGGTTGCTTCCATTTTCGGGGTGCAAACACCGACCCCCGCCCCCCCCCCCCCAAGCTTTGGAGGTCAAGGAGGAGGACATGTCAGGCGGGTTTGTAGACATTTACGCGGCCGCGTCCCCATCAACCGGGCTGCCTAGTCTGCTGCCGGGACAGAACCCTCGGTTCGTTCGCTGTCTCTCCACAACGCTCCGAGAGCGAACAACAACGTCCTTCCCTTCCTTTCTGATCGAGAAATCCGGCTGCACCAGCCCCGCATGTTCAACGGATGGTGAACTCGGCCAGCCTCTCTAGTCCCACAGCGCTTCATCGGCCTTGGCTCTGCTGCCCCCTACGGCTGCCACTGCAGTGTCACGCGCGTCGTCCGTCCGTCCGTCCGTCCGTGCGTGGGCGTGTTCGCTTTCCCCCTCTCCATCCCATCACATGGCCTCTTCCCTTTTCTTTGCCTGCGTCCAAAACCACGCGCGAGGCGAAGGCAGACGTGCATGGCAGACTGCTGTTTGCTGGGTACTGACTGGGGCGAGCGAAGGTATCTAGATGGAAACGAGAAGTCTAGGAAGCTGCGCGAAGGGTGATTCGTTTAGTCCCATGTGCAAGGAGAGTGGGTGCAAGAGCTGGCGAGGACAGCAGCAGCAGTAGCTGCAGCAAAGGGAAGGAGGGCGACGGCGACGATCTTGTCTCCCTCTAGTTCAATTCCAACTCGACGGAACGGAGAACCGAAATCTTGTACCGGAGCTTGCTCTTCCATGAATGTATCCGCGACATTAACACGCAAAGAGAGAGGCCAATCTGAAGTGATTTGGACAGGAGGGCGTGCTGTATTAGCTCCTTAGTCCATCCTTTATGGAGCCATTATTTTTGAGTGTGGCCACTGCACTGTTGCAACATACATCCATCAGTTCCCTTCCCTGGCTCAAAGACTCAGCTCCACGTCCGGCACCTATAGACCCAGCATCCTGTCCTCCGAAATCCCGCACAAGATGGCCGACGACTGCTATGTGAGGACAAGAAAAAAGCAAAAGAGGTACTTGAAGCGGTAGAGGAGAAGGCGAAGAGGAAATTAAAGAAGAGACTGGAGAAAAGGAATCGCTGCTCCCCGCTATTATGATCCCCTCTCAGTCCGTGGTATCTAAACGCGCAAAAAAACAACAATATCTGGAAACCCATTCAAGAAAGAAAAGTAAAAAAGGAAGAAATAACCGCTGAGTTGTTCGTCGATGCCGATGTCGAGGCAAATTCGTTTGCTTGTACGCTGCAAGGTCGACGCGGTGTGCGGTGTGCATGAGTGATCATTCGGAGCTGCTTATTCCAGAAGCGTCTGCTCGCCAATGTCGTTGAGGGTGCCGGCCTTGCCGCCGTAGACCTCGGGAACACCTTCGCCGAGTTGAACGCCAAGCTGGTTGCCATAACTAAGGACGGTGAACTTCTTGACAGTCTCCTTGGGCAGAAGGACCTTCATGGCGGCGAACATCCAGCCCATGACAACGGGCACGTTGACAAAGAACTTGCGCGACAAGGTCTCCGGGTAGACCTTGGAGAAGAGCTCAATGGTGCGCTTCGAGGCGGCTTTGACGTGCGGGTCCTGTCGAATGAAAGAGACGCTGAGATAATCATGCACCTGGATGCCTTGGTATGGGTCAGGGCCTTGGTTGAAGTCGGGGATGGGCACAGTAGCCTCGTTGAGCTTGAGCTTTGCGATCCCTTTCTCCATGAGCGCAACGCGCCAGCGGATGAATCTGTTCAGACAAAAGCCCGTTAGCGGAGCCGGTCTTCGAATGAGAGAAAACACTTATCCACTGCGTGTAAGCCTTCCCAATTCCAAAGCCGCGAAAGAAGACCTTCCAACTAAGGAAACTGAGAGCTCATAAGTGGTGGGTGTTCAAAGCGAAAACTGCAATACTCACCCCTCAAGATTGCCAAAGGTGGCCTTGTTGTCCTTGACGGCACCGTATACGTTGAAGGTGACGATATCCTTCTTGTTCGTGCTCTCGGGGATGCCCTCAATCTCCATGACGTAGCCCAGGCCATCGAAGATGGTCTTGTCGAAGCCGGCGTTCATGGCCTCCAGAGGCCGGAACTCGCGGCGCCATTCGAGAGTCTCCCGCAGTTGCTCCTTTGCTTTGTCGATGTTGTTGGAGTTGGCACGTAGGAACTTTTGGAGGATGAGCTTAGTGTGGAAGTCGCCCTCCTCCTTCAGCGTAATGCCGTAGACCTCATTGTAGTTGGTCGACTTGAGAAGAGTGGGCAATTCAGCGAGAAGCTTCGAGAGAGGGTGATCGGCTGCAAGCTCGGGCCAAACAGGACCAGTGGTAGCCAGCGCCTCAGTCTTGGGCTCTTCAGCGCCAGCGGAGGAAGCCACGGCTTCCTTTCCGTCCATGTTGGGCTTCTCAGTGTTGGATTCTTTGGCCTTGACGTCGCCAACGGAAGCTCCATCAACCATGACGAAACCCTCTTCTTTCTTGTCGTCCTCGGCAGGTGTTACTGGAGCCTCGGCGGCGGGCTTCTCAGAAGACTCTTGCTTGTCGTCGGTCGCCACGGGCGTTTCGTCCTTCTTCTCGTCAGAGGTGATGGTGGTGGCAGCATGCTCGGCAGCAGCCGATGCGTTGGTCGCGTCTGTGATGGGCGGGGCGGTAGAATCGGACGCAGCCATTGTCTCTGCAGGCTTGCTGGCGACGACGTGCTCTCCGGTCTGAGGGTCCATTGTGGTAATGCTGTGAGAAAAGCAGGCGGGGGTGAGGCAGGGAGCTAATAGATTGGAGAATGGAAGCTTGGAGACGCGAGGCAAGCGTGGGTCGGGCGGCAGCCCTGACGCACGGGCCTCGTCGTTCGACACCTCAGGGCAAGCAATGCATGCACCTGGACGTCAATCGAAGAAGGGTCCACCAACTACTCGAGGCACTTTGTGCACTACTCTCGATTTATGCCATGTCCGTCTTGTCTGCACGCTTCAATCCCATCGTCTATATTCCAACCTCTCTCGCCTTTGGTCTAGCAACATGTTATAGTGCCAAAGGCTCTTGACGGATTTCCGGCCTCCAACAAATTTCCGTTGCGGGACAAACCATTTCGAGGGGATTTGCACGAGTCTGAGCGTGCAATCTGAGCTCGAACAGGAGGCTTCCGTGCACCAATGCATCCAAGGGCGGAAGACTTAAGCGGCTCGTTGGCCGTCGCCAGCTTCCAGCTGCCCGGCAGGAAACCGGCCTCCACTACATGGTCTCGATATTGGCTAAAATTAAGAGGAGATGGAGATGCTATTCTGAGGAAATGGGAAGAATCAAGCCTCTCGTAACATGTTTATTCAAATTGGGCACTTACGCGCTGGCTGCCCTATCTCTCATAGTCCAGTCTCTTCATCATCGTACTTCCTTGCCCGGCTCCGTTTGCGGTCGATAATGTCCTGCCTTTTGCTCTTCTTTGGCATTGCCTCCCAGCTAGACCGTTGATACGGCGGCGTCTCCCCCTTGAACGCTGGCTTCTCCGGCCCGACGATCCCTTGCTTGAGACGCTGCTTCCTTTTTCTTTCCATTTCCTTTTCGTCCCTCCTCTCCTTGACCATGTCGCGGTCATAACCCCTCTTGACCATATCCTTGTCAAAGGCTCTCGTGAGGAATGCCGTGATTTCCGACTTTTTCTGTCCCAGTTCCAAGTACGAGGACTTGGGAACATCCGGGTTGTTGATGAGTCTGTCGTAGCAACTCTGCATGCGCTTCATCACATCGAATATTGCCTGCCGTTGTTTCCCGTCCACCATTGATCCTTGGTACTTGCCGTAGGTCAGCATGCTTCTGAGGTTGCGGTAAATCGGCTCGACCACATCAAGTCCATTGACTATGTCAGCGGCATCTGGAGCATCCAGGAGCCTAGACAGGTAGGCCCCAACAGTGCCGGCATCAGCATCAGCCAGCTCTTGTTCCATGATTTTCAGGAGCACAGTCGCATGATCAATACTGTTTTTGTTTTTCGAATCGCGTGCGCACGCGCTCATGGCGATACGGAAGACACTGGGTGAGACACGCATCTTTCTGTCCACGACATATGTCTGTACGATCTGGACAGCATCTGCCGAGGATCTGAAGACTCTTAACACGCGCAGGTAAGCCTTGATTGAAGGTTCGTCTGGCTCGATACCGTAGCTTTCTGGGCCGGTCAGGACGCTCCAGTACCTGTCGGCGCCCTGCTTGGCCATGGTCTTCAAACAAGCACGCATGAGCAGACTCAGAGTGATGTTGCTAGGCTTGACGAGATCAGCTTGATTGTTCATGCCCCCGACAGCTCTGGGCGGTTTGATATTGTCAAATTCATGGCCCGGGGCTATGTAGTGCTTGGGCGCACTGCCATCCAAGGGCACGTTCAAGGCCGCAACCTGCGGTGGTTGTGTGGGATCCGGCTGATCAGATAAGTGAGGCGACATCCGGGGGATTGCCATCGTCTGTTCAACAAGTGAAAATACATCGTCGTGCTCTCGAGGCCGAGATGAATTCAGGAGGATTTGGCCCATGGCAAAGACCAATTGCTCGTCCATGGTTATGTTGTGCGCTCGCCATTTGGAGACAACGTCTGCCCAGATCCTCCGAGCGTCGACAGTTGCCTTGTCCATCTTTCTTTGATGTTCCTCCGTGGTCAGGTTCTGTAATTGACGCTCGGACTCTGCTTTCAATGCGTCCAGGATGATGGTGTAGGTTGCTCCATCCGCTGAGCCAGATCCGCTGTCGGGAATGCGACCTGCGACGGCCCAGAGTTGGTCAAAGTCCCGTGCTTTTGCGCAAACCTTGAGGAAGAGATTGGTGTGGAGGATCGTGGGTTGCTTGGGCGAGTTGGGCGCAGACATGGAATAGTAGACGGCCATGGCGTTGGTAAGGGCTTGGGGCTTATCAATGTTGTTTGAAATACCGATGAGGACGAGGGAGTAGGTGAAATAGTCGGGCTTTTGTCCACGTTTTTTCATCTGCAAGCGGTCATGATCAGTAAATCGAGCTATGCGCCAGGTCTGTTGGTGCAAACCTCATTGAACGCCTTGAGAGCAAGCTTGTCAAACCCCTTTCTCATAAAGTGGTTGATGATGTGATTCCACGCAACCGTACATTCCATCTTCGGACTTGCTTCGCGCGCAACTGTCAGGGCCTTCTCTTCTTCGCCTTTTTTCAACAACTTCAAAGTATGATCTGCTACTTTCTTGGGATCTGCGCCCAGCCACCGAAGCTCTTTTGTGATATGCCTGCGCATAGTTTCGCCAACTGGCCCATTGTAGTTGAACTCTTTCTCGGCCCCTTCTAAGCGTATTCTCATTGGTTTTCGGTGTGTTTGATCCTCCTCATCGTCGAGCGCTTCCTCGTCGGTATTCTTTGCAACCTCGTCCTGCGCGTATGCATGCCAATTATCTTCATATGTCTTTGACGGACTATAGTTGGAGCTTTCACGGGCGGCAGCATAGCCGCGACGGCCGGGTGAGGAGAGATCAAGTCGAGCAAGACGGTGGCGGTTGCGAGCGAGAGCGGTCGGTTGCGCAAGAGGTCGATGTGCTACGGCGCGAAGGCAATGCCAAAGGCATGAATGGCAACTTAGCAAGCTGCGCATGAAGAGCAGCGACGAGAGGTGTGTGGTTGTGGGTAGAAGTTGATAAAGTCAACATTGACGACTTTTTCCCAATCGAAAACGCGGACGCGAGTAGATTGGCTCGTCACGTGACCACGCACCCAAAGCGCGGACTCACGTTGGATGCACAATGAAATGGCCAAGGGCATCCAGAAGAGGCGGGCATGTCAGAGAGATTGCACAAGGTAGCAAGTGGGCCACAGCTACGGTGCAGTCGGTCGACCATGCCTTTCACAGTTAAGGCAAGATCTGGGTGGACGCGAGGTGGACATGCTCGAGGCGTACTGCGCCGGGTGAGATCTGCCGCTAAGTGGCTGCCGCGCTGCTGGTTCTGGTGCCGATGGATGAGAAAACAACAAGATGCCAGCCAAGGTATAGGGTAAGGCAGATGCCCTGCCGTGCAACACCGACGTCGATGACCGACCGGGTTCCTAGGCTAGCCCTCGGGTGCAAGCATTATGGTGTCCATCAACCTTTGCTAGCGTCCTGTGGCTGCCAAACGCTGTTTTGACGACAGAGCAACTCTGCCTCAGCATCATACATGTCTCTATTCGCGAGACCACGTCACGCTGGCTGAAGGACATGAATCCTGTGAGCCTCTGTTGACAATTCTCGCCGTGCATTTGCTTCTGCCGACATTGTGTGATATGACAGACGAGAGCCAACCACAGCAAAACACACCTCGGCACGACAAAACGACAAAACGACGCACAGGTAGTTAAAATTTACGTCGTGTCACGCATCATGTCACCATTATTCAAAGCCCATGTCTAAGTCGTGCCACACTTTCATCCACTCAGCCAAACGCATATGCTGCAAATGCTAACCGCCACCGCCAACCGCGACACTGCCCATCTGGACACGGATGCCTAGGCACCGATATGTTGATATAGGTAGGTACATGCACGATGGACGGGAGCCTTGATTGGACCCGCCAACCACCCATTGGCAGCGCATACATTATTGACTTGGCTCAAAAGTATCGGTACATACCTGTCGACCTGACCGAAACGGAACGTGCAGCACAGCGGGGCCAGGCAAAGCGCCACCGCTGGCCCATGACTCGGCTCGACTCTGAACGCCATCACTCGACTCTCAGCTGCCATCACACAATGTGCCGTTATCCGTGCACACACGCAGCTCAGGTGGGAAAATGTCTTTTTCCTTCCGTCCTTTTACTTCTCAGCACTCGGCCATCCGTCAGGGCGGGAAAAGCTGTCCACATGCGGCCCACATGCCCCACGATCGCCCATTCACTTTTTCTTTGGAAGTAGCAAAGACACAATTGAATGCTGTCAAAGTGTGCCCAACGGCAGGTGGCGGCGAGAAAGCATGCACGAGAGAGAAGATGAAGCAAAAGCCAACGTCCCCACCGAGAGCCACCCCACCACCACCTCAACCCCGGCACCCAAGCGAGAGCCAGGGCAGCAAAATTGACCCATCCAAAGACAGCCAAGGGGCAGCCAAAAAGGCAAAGAGAGGGAAAGACAAGCAAAAAAGCAAAGGCACAGGGTCTGCACATACCGCGGTCCTCGTGTGGGACCCTGGACCTCTTTGCCCTGAGAAGATCCACATACGAACCACGGTCCGCAAAGTGTCATCCCAGCATCGCACGCCCGTACCCAACGACGACGCTCGTTGCCCACGCACGCAGCTCCGGCCGGCAGGCTGCTAGTGGCGGAAACCAAAGGATCGCGTCCGTCCTCTACTCCCCTGTGGGCGAATGATGGACCGCTAGCCTCGTTGGTGTTAATGGTGTTTTCACGTTAATATCAACGTCTTCTGAGACAAGCAACAGCCGGTAGTGACCAAAAATGCCAGTCCATTTTCGTCTGTTGTTCCCATTGTCAATTGATTCTTGCCCGAGATCGTCGTCGTCGTCGACGACGACGACGAGGATGACAATTCCGTACCGTGTTCGCTCCCGACTGTCGCAAGCCTGCTTGCCGTGCAGTCCACAGAGAGCAGGGAGGGGGCAATCGGACATGCAATCCTGTCTGCTCGCCTGGCCTGGCCTGGCCCGTCTATTCGCTTTATCGAGCGATTGCAATGAGTGATCGACAGGCCAGCTGAAAACAAATCGAGGAAAAAATGTGATCTGTCCGGTTTTCCCTTTTTTTTTTTAGTCCTGCTTCACTTGTGATTGTTGGGAAAGACGTGGTCATTGGACGACGACGACCATGGTGTTGCCTTTCTGTTGGCCACGAACTGTTGCGCCAGTTGTCACCCTCACTCGCACAATGTGTGTATGTGCGTTGGAGACATGCTGTGAGTGAGAATGAGTATGACGAGTAGAATATGGGGGGAAATGAGATACCTGAAGAACCGACTCTGCGCCTCCCACCCAAATGTTCCACCTGTCCTCCATCAACTTAGCCGGCGCTTAAAGATGACTCTGCTGACTGGCCGCGATCCGCTGGCGGGCGCCAATGTAGTCGTTTGTAGTCTGCAGTGGTATACTTTTGTAGTCGCCGCCGCCAGGATAGTATCGCGAGCCAGGCGCCAAACCGACGGAACGAACAGGGCTGCTACGTGCTTGACGCCGTCGTTGGCGGCGCGCTGAACATGTCGGGCGCCATGCCACGTGGGATGGCGCTGCTGGGCTTGGGTACTATTTGAGTTTCCGAATCTGGTGTATGCTTGATTGTGAGCGCCGGAGACAGCTTGACAGAGAGAGGTTGGGAGGCAGGCAAAGAGTCCCAGATAATGTTTGACAAGGTTTCCATAATCATGGCTATGCCGCTGAAAGTAGAACGTCGTGATGGCAAATGCGCGCACAGATATGTGGCGTGCAACAACACTACTGAGGGAGTCCGTGATAGGCAGTGTCCATCATGGTATCAACAGCTAGAAAGACAAGGACAGGGAGCAATATGAGATGAAGGAAAGGGAATGTAAAATGAAAAGGGCAGATTGCGTTTGTATTTTTGTATAGGGTGTGTGTACTCGTACAAGCCTTCTCCCTTCCCAAATAATTCGCTCATCTTCGCAGAACTGACGGCATCAACCCACCATCAATACAACCAAGTAACCCTACGAAGGGAGGCTCGACAGGGGCAGAACGAGATATCAGATCTGACTCTTGTAACATCCGTTCAATTTGACCATCAGCCCCTACGCCCGACCTGCCTCTTCCACTCGGGCATTCCCTCTTGCCTTCGTTCTTTTTCGTCGAACACCACAGCTGTGACCACCGCCCGCGAACATCTCCTGGAGAGACGGAAAAAGAAAAAAAAATGCATTTCCCCTTGATCATCACATTCGACCGCTGACTCCCGGGCCACGAGAACATGTCGGCCACTTCTTGGCGCACCAAGCCACGAAGCCATCAAGCCACCTCACAATACTCCTTATCCTTCACCCCTTTGTAGTCATTCCATTATTACTCTCGTCGATTGTTCGCTGCTCCCCGTTCACACAAGCTTGTAGTAGTAACAGGAAAAGAATGGAGCCGATCAAGACAACACAGGCAGCATGAATTGAATAAGAGCAAGAAAAACAAAAAGGGGTTTAAAAGACAAGAATTGTTTCATAGACGCCGGGACTGTATGCACGTCTCTAGAAAGAAGCTCCTTGGCCGACGGAGGATGGTTTGTGAAGGGCTTGGAAGAGGAGAGTATCCTTCAAGTAACAGCCTGCTAGATTCCTTTTTTGGTTGTGGAAAGAAGTTGCTCGGTCCGTGTTCCCTGCCACGTATCTGGCTGCCCCACTATAAGAGGCTGTAGAGAGTAAACCCGAGTTTGGATGCTCTCGAGATATCGACCGATATTGAACGAGAGGGGGGAGAGAGTGACATCGTCCTGTCCAAGAACTCCTAGAAGAGTTTTTTTCGCTTTTGTTTTCCGGACCAAATCGAGGAGACAAAAACGTGCATGTTTTGATGCCGGTTGGTTGAGCCTCTGTGCAAGCTTTCCCGGGAAGCCTGCGATAGTGCTGTCTTCGTACATCCGATACCGGTGAGGGACAGGCCGGGCATCGTCGACCAGAGAGCTGGGGCGCGACCGACCGTCAAGTCGTCATTATCATGGATTTCGCTTTAACCCCCGAAAGTCGTGTGACCGCAACACCCCGAAACAAATGGAGCCACCTCCCGCGAAAATGCATAACACAAACCGAACGCAAATGCAATCATGCTGCGCAGACAAAACAGGAACGAGTAACGGCTGACGAATGGTGAACTCGAGAATGGCTCTATTGCTGGAATGTGGCCGATCCGTTGTCGGTTGCTGGAGAAAGTCAGCACATATCATAGCAAGGCGGTGAGGGGCTACCACGTTGTTGGTACATCTGTTGACCCGGAGCGTAGGGTGACTGAGGGTAGCTGCTGCTCGCATTAGACACACTGCCATAAAGCTGTGGGTTTGCGGCAGCATACTGGGTCATGTCTCCAATTGCACTTGGGCTTTGAGTGCTGTACTGTGTTGTCGGCTGGCCTGTGGCGCCGGCAGGCGCGTAACCAATGGGAGGCAGTTGAGGGCCTCCCATCTGCGCAGACTGGCCCATCTGACGGTCCCCATACATGGGAGCTTCGGCATTGGTGTTGTCCTGGCTGCGGGCCTCGTTCTGGCGCCGTCGCTCCTCATCGGCCTTGCGCTGGGCCTCTTCCTCCTTCTTCTTCGCCTTCCACTCCTTACGAATCTCCTTAAACTCTGCAGCATTACCAAGTCAGCTATCGTTGCACAAGGATTTAGTGTAGACACGGCGGCGCGTTTGGTGTTGAAGCTAGACAGGGCATGGGTGGGCTTGTGCTAGCTTCCGTGAGTCGTCAAAGCGATTCGAGTCCGACCGAACGGGAACCACCAAAATAGTCCGCTACACCAAACGCGCCTCGAGCGAGTACCCTGATTGTGATCGCGCGTGCGCTTAAACACGCCGTTGCTGCTAATTTGCAAAACAACCAAAAAAAACCCCCCCGCGCCCCCCACTCC
>JAIFKG010000556.1:0-23281 GCA_020351975.1 Phyllosticta ampelicida | reverse complement strand
CCCTTCCCCCTTGCCCCTCCCTCCGACTAACCAGCTATCCTTCTCCCAGGGCTACGAGCTCCAGCTCGGCACCAATTGCATCGGGCCCTTCCTGCTCTCCCATCTGCTGCTGCCTCTGCTGCGCCAAACCGCACTCACCGCGCCGCCAAACTCGGTCCGCGTCACCTGGGGCGCCAGCCTGGCCATCGACTGCAGCCCCACGTACGGTGTAGCCTTTGACAAACGCGGCCGCCCCGTCAAGCACGGCACCCGGGCCCTCAACTACGCCCAGTCCAAGGCCGGCAACTTGCTGCTAGCATCCGAGTTTGCCCGCCGCTACGGCCACGCCTCGACCGACCCAAATAACCCCGGCGGCCCCGTCGTGAGCGTGGCCTGGAACCCAGGCAATCTGGCGACGGAGCTGACGAGGCATGCGAGTTGGTTTGAGATGTTGTTTATTCGGTGGTTATTGTATCCGGCTAAGCTAGGTGGCTATACAGAGCTGTTTGCCGGTTGGAGCCCAGAGGTCGGACTCCACAACAATGGCAGTCTTGTGGTGCCGTGGGGCCGTTTGTGGCAGCCTAGAAACAGCTTGCAGCAGGCCATGAAGTTGGCGGCCGAGGGTGGCTATGGAACAGCCGAAAGGTTTTACAACTGGTGTGAAAAGGAGGCGCTGAGATGGACTCCTGACAAGGACAAGGGCGTCATGGTAGGATAGGTAAACAGCAAGTCCAATCATTGCATGACACATCGTTGCATTGATCGTAAAGTACCGAATCAAAAAGAAAACCGCTCAAATCTGCATCGGAGCCGAACGAGACGGGAAGAGCTGCGAGAGTCTACCTGTGGGGAAACCATGCATTCAGGCTACCCAGATTACTGCCGCCAAAACCCCAACGGCATTACCCGCACCCTCCGTCGTTCGCTTCGATTTCCCCCAACACACAGCTACTCCATCAAACGCTCGCTCAACCGTTCCAGCAACGTCGACCAAGAGCTAACGCCATGCAAAAAGACGGAGAGCTACGTGCAACGGAATGGTCATGTCGAGGTAAAGGAAGACTTTTTGCTGAAGAAGGAAAAAGGTAATTGAGTACAGTACCATTTGCGGCAGGCACGCCACATGAGAAAAGAGAAGAGCAGGTACGGATATGAGCAATCCGCTTCCTTCATTCACCATCAAGATCCGTTCAACTTCGTTGCAAGAGCAGTTGCACGCTGGCTCGTCAATTATGACAAGTCTCGAGTTTCAACTCCCCAGAAGGCAGCTACTTAAATAGCAGGCACAGGCTCAGCGACAACACCCTCAGGCGCGGGCACGTGCTCAGCCGCCTTGAGCTCCTCAGTCGGGGCGACGGGGAACTCGGGTTGCTTGACGATTTCGGGCTCCGCAGGCTCCTCCGTCTCAGCGGGGACCTTGGCCTGCTCCATGCTGGACTTGGAGGTCTGGCCGCGAGAGGTGGCAGAGACGGCCCTGTTCTTCGCCTGGCCGATCATCTCCTGCGCCTTGACGCTGTATTCCTGCGCGTACGTCTTGAACTGCTTCTGGGCGGTCGTCGCGTGCTCGTTGGCCAGTGTCTTGAGCTGCTTGGCTTGCTCGTTGAGCATCTCGTTGGTCTGACGGAGCTGGTCGTCAATGTACTCCTTGTTCTGAATGTAGACGAGGGGACCGAGGTAGACGGTAGTAGTCGCAATAAGGCTCAGGCCCCAGAGCGGAAGCCACTTGATCAGGAAGTACGAGATAAAGGACGCCACACACGCCTAGTCAAGCCAAATACGTTAGCGCCAGCTTTTTCGATAGTCCTGCTCCCTAGATTTTTGGCACTTACAGAAACCGTGACGTAGATGTTCTCAGCGAAGACGATGCGCTGGAACTCAATGATAAAAAAATTGATGAGCTGCTCGAGATCGTCCGTGAAGCGCTCGAGCGACTCTTTCCTGATTATGTAGTACTTGCGAGGGCGCATCTGAGAGGCCAGGCCGTTGCCGAGCACGCTCTTACCGGCAACCTCGGCGATAGCCGTAGCTTAAAAGTTGTTAGAGGTTTCCATGCAAGTTTGAGAGCTTCACGTACTTCCGAGAGTGATCCAGAGCAGCTTGAAAATGTAGCGGACAACATTGAGGTAACGGGCGGCGAAGATGAAGAGGATGGAGAGGGCAAAGGAAATCCCAGTAGCGCGAGGGTTCTTCCACTGGTTTTTATTAGCATGGAACGGAGCTCAAGGGTAAGTAAAGCGCACGCTGAGGAGTCTGTAGAACATGGAGTGGTAGTGGGTGAGGTGCTGGCCCGTGGCCGCGGGCGTCTCTGGAGTGCGACGAGAGCTGGCGAGATCACCAAATTCGGACTGAGTCTTAGCGGCCTCTGACTTGATGTTTTGAGCGACAGGGCCTGTTGTGAGTTAGTAGCTTGCGTGTGGTGTTTTTGGCGGGCGCTAGATACTGTCGCGTTGTCAGCCTGAGAAGTGGGGATTTGAGGTCAAGAGGGGTCGCACGACGTACCTTACCGTTGATGGCCTGCTGGGTCAAGGGGTGATTCTGAACGGAGCCCATGGCGGATCGAGCGGCTTTGGAGAGAATGTCAGAGGAGTTGTCCAAGTTCGAGAGAGAACCAGGAGGGATGGTGGTGTGCGAAGGCAGATAAGGAAACTGTAGAGCACGAGCATTAGCTGCCGCTCGGCGACCGGGGTCAAGCCAGATGGTCCAACGCCAGACGCACCTTACTGGTCACGGCCGAGCTCTTTGCATTCTGAATTGCTGAGCCTGAGCTGCCGTTGGCGACGTTGCCAGTGGCTGTGGCCTCGTTCTCATTGCTCTGCTCATTGCTTTGGGCCTGGAGTGGCTGCTGGAAGTGCATGGGATCGAGATCGACATTGTGACTGCCAGCAATGTCGGCAGGCGTCGGAATTTGCGGCGGTTGCTCGTCGACGGACATGGCGTGCAGGGCGGGGAGAGGGCGTGGAAAGGATGAAAGGGACAAGGTAGAATGATCGGGGAGAGTCGATGAAGGTGCTTGAGCAGTGGAAGAAAGAGAATGAGAGAGAGGGTTGAGAGTTGAGTGATGAGAGATGAGAGTTGAGAGTTGACTTTCTTGCCTGGATACTCCGTAGCTTATGACGAAACACTAGCGCTAAGAGCCTGCGCACGTCACCCCTTCCAACTTGTTCGACTGCATCTCTCTCACCAACTTGTTCGACTCGTCCACTTTTCAACCCCTTCTTCCCTCTCGATTGGCCTCCTCTCTACCCGCCAGTCAGTCGTGCATCTTTGGCCGGCTCCGCTCGTGTCGCTGTCGGCCCAACATCACGTATTCGTTGCCATTCGACCTTCATATCGACTGCTGCGCCCCCTGATGCAATTCAAATACCCTTCCCTGTGCCTTTGCCAAGGTCCCTCAGCTGCATTCTCGGCTGTTATCAGGACAGTTTCCTTCGAATACTGGCAGCAAAGGTTCATCGCCAGGGTACAGGTACCTACATGCACCGCGACCAAGACCAAAGGAAACAGGGCCGTCGGAAAGCTGACTGCCAGCCAAACGTCGTACAAAGTCATGACGTTCCTATTGCGACACCTTGGCTTTACGCCACTGGCTGTGGTACGCACAAAGCCAGTCTTTTATTCATACCCGTCCATCTGCATCCTTTTCAAGATTTGGCGCTTCTTTGGCAAGCTGTAGTAGGACTGGGTAGGGGCGTGCAATTCCTGCCCGATAGCTTATTTTTTCCTCTCAAACCCTCGCGCCCATTCTTTGAGAGCAATGTCTCATCCGCAGCAAGACTTTCTTACCAGGTCTCTGAGTAGTTGGTGGACTATCAATTTCTTTGACCTGATCCCTGAAGAGGGGTGAGTATGACATCATCCCAAGACCAAGCTCAGTTGGATACCCGCCGGCAGCTAACATGGACCCCTGTTTCCGCATCTCCCTCTGAACTTTGGACCCTTGGACCCTGTCTCACCAATTCGCTCGCACGGATGTCAGGTTCGAAGATCCAAAAGTTCAAGTACATACTCAGTTACACTCGCTCGTTTGACTCAAAGAACGGGGCATGTTCCCGAATGCTGCTAGTTTCCGGTACCGAGAATCAATTTCCATAGATCTGCGAGTAGGATTCAGCTGTTGTTGGGACGAGATGGAGATTTGATTGTTCCTTGAAATCCTTGGGGAATGTTGCGGTCTGCGCCAAGTGTTGGTCTGCTTTATATCTCGTACTGCACAAGGGGTATATTCATGCAATGTGCCTATGAGACCCGAAGGCTGCCGGCGTATCTTGTTCCATCCCCTGCTAATGCATAGTTGGGGTGTTCCTCTCAAACATCGCCCCGCGGCACCGTGTTCATGGATGAACAAGCTCACCATTTGTTTCACAATGCATTTCACCAACTCAGAATGTCGGACGTTCTGAGCCAGCCGTAAAACGGCCTACTGGAGTTCTGTCTGCAGCAGCTAACTTGAAACCTTGAATTTGGACATCTCTACTCCTTCGGCATTCGGTTAAGCTTGTGGTCGGCAACGAGTCAGTGGTATGATTCTTTTTAAGGTACGTTGCTTCTACTTATTCTACCGCTGCCGGTTCCTACCTTGGTCCAAACGCTGGGTGCTTCAGATTCCTGTACCGGACAGCCCAATTTGCAGAGGACGCGATGCCCAGACCGTTCCTATATAGATTTCGCCTGGCCTACAGAGGCTGCCTTGCCATCTTCAGAAATGCATACATCATCTCGAGGACTTCTAAATCCGGATTTCTATTTTTCCAAACTTTACCGCATCGAATGGTCCCGAATGCCAATTTTGGGCTGCAGGCGTGAGCCAACATCCACGTCAGCCCTGCGACACCCCTGCAACAGCCAACGATTCGCCAACACCACGCAACTCTTTAACACCACGCGACTCTTTTTAAGTCGATTTTCGCTGTCGACACTGGTAGTCCTCTCGCGTCTCGAACGACAGAAAACCACCTCGACCGGCAGCTTTCATGGGCGTGTTTGACTTTCTGTCCGACTCTATCTTCTGTCCCGTCAGCGAGCGTCTGAAACGCAAGCCGCAGCAAACCGACAGCACATGGGAGAGTTCCATCCTCGAATTGACGTACACAGCGTCTTTGGAGGACAACCAAACAAAAGCCAGCACGCCGAGGGCGCAAACGCCAACCTGCCTCGCATCTCACTCCACCACAGCATCATATGCTGACACCACGAACACCAACGCCAGAGGCCGGGTCCCTGCATCCACGACCAGTAGGCCACCATTTCAATACACCCTCATAACAGGCTCGCCATTCTCGCCTGCTGCCCGAAAAGTCCTCATTGCTCTTCACGAAAAACACCTTCCGTACACGATCCGCACTGACGTGCCGTGGACCACCTCAAGCGCTATCCCCACCATACCCACTTCTCTCATCGCACGCCCACCGTCGCCGTCTCCTTCCACATGCTCAACTGCACACTCCTCCTGTCCGCCCCCTCCCCCCACTACCTTGGCCTTGCTGGTACCACCCGCCGGTCTGGCGCACGCGCTGCCGATCCACGATTTCCGGTCCCTGTTGGCATATCTGGAGGCGTCGCAACGCAAAGACAGCGCGAATGCCAATGGCAATGCGCCTGGCGCTCCCGCCACCCCAGCTCTCATTGCGACGCGGCCGGAAGACGAGCGCTGGGAGCGGCACATTGAAACCCTGGCGGACGGCGTCACCGAGACGCTGATGCTGCTCGCATACGCAAATGCGTGTCCTCAGGGCACCAGGACCAACGGCGGTGCAGACAACGGCACGAACCAGCAACTGTGGCGGCACAAGATGTGGCGCAAGGTGGACGAGGGACTGCGGCGACTGGAAGTAGTAGTGAGAGAGGTGGGTGCGGACGGGGAGAAGGTGTATATGAACGGCGAAGGAGGCGATTTTGGCGTCGCGGACCTCGTCGTCGGCGTCATGGGCGGCCTGCTGGACGCTTGGGGCCGGGGAGACGTGGTCGTTGGCGGCGAAGAAGTCAGCTCACTCCAAGATTGGCGGGTGCGGTTCCCGCATGTGG
This sequence comes from Phyllosticta ampelicida, assembly GCA_020351975.1. NCBI lineage: Eukaryota > Fungi > Ascomycota > Dothideomycetes > Botryosphaeriales > Phyllostictaceae > Phyllosticta > Phyllosticta ampelicida. The sequence continues at coordinate 17,281 of JAIFKG010000556.1, read as the reverse complement.
GCGCGTTTGTCGCCGGTCTGGACCAGCGCGAGAGCTTCAGGCAGACCAAGACGCTCCGCGTCGAGGTGCGATTGAGGGACCTGGACGAAGCTGAAACCCAAGAGTCGAATGCGGGAGACATTGCGTCGCCGATACGGGTGGTTCAACTCTGACTGGGGGGGACGCAAGATTTAAGGTTGGCAGAGCGCGCCTGGAACAAAGCGGTTGGACTCGGATAGAAACTGCTTGCCAAATAGGATTGATGATTGACGCCATCATCTGCTTCGTCGGGCACGCACCTTGCTCTCGATTGTCTTTTGCTCGACCATGGAGAGCTAGATACTTCGGGATCGAGCGGGTCTGGAGTCGCAAATCTGCTCAACCTAACGGTTCTTACGGGCCGCGGCGGATGGAATACCTCGCAGTGTATCTGCACAGGTCGCTCGAGAGTCACGGTGCATGTTGGAGTAGGCTCTTTGGGTCGTTTCCCCCCTGATCTGATGGCATAGCCGGTCAAATGATGGAATGGATTATCCCATTGTTCAAGACTAGATTACTGTGAGAGAAAAAGACTGCTCCCGAAACACATCCACTCCACCTGCACAAGCTTAAAGCCGCCCATCCCGTGGCTTCTGTCTGAGGCGGCAAGAATCCACTATCACACACCACTACGGCATTTCGTCATAGATGGTTTCCCCGTCGACGGGCGGCTGGATGAAGTCGTTGGGCACGTCCTCGGGCACCTGGTGTGTCTTGGCCCACTCGCGAATGGCGTCAAAGTTGCGGCACGTGTGCTTGGTCATGAAGTCGACGTAGGCGAACGGCTTGTCGTCGCTTTCGAACTGCACCCACACCTGGCCCAGCACGCCAACGTCCGTGTTGCACATGAGAGTTTGGCGGACGTTGTCGAGGCAGTGCGCTGCGAACACGGCACCACCGCCGCCGCAATCAGCCTCGGGTTACTTGCTCGTGGTGTGCTCGCTCATAAACGAGAAAGTAGACAAGGTTCTACTCACAGACGTGCTTCCGGACGACGTGGTCCGAGTTGACCCAGGCGCCCTCGCGCTTGGCGTGGTAGTAGTCGTAGTTGTAGTAGAGGGCCTGCCGCACAAGGTTCAAGCAGTGCAGGTTGTGCATGCCCTCAACGTTTGCGATGAAGCCGCCGCCGTATTTTGCGCGCACCTTGACCTGGTCGGGCAGTAGGTTCGACTTGGCCGCCTTCTCCGGCGGCACGACGAGGGCGCGGTCTGGGTTCGTCCCGGGGAATCATTGGTCAGTCAACGACTACAAAAAGAGGTCGAGGCAAGAAGGGGATCGTGGGATGGGGAGCTGCCATACATCCGACGCCGAGCGACTCCCAAGCTGCGTCGACTTCGGGTCCCGGCCCTTGTCTGAAGACGTTTTCTTTCATGAGGGAGCCGTTGAAGCGGATGGTGTTGAACTCTACTCCCAGTTCGTCGACAATCGGAGCTGTCGTCGGTCATCAGTCACTTTGCTCTCGGCGTCTCAACACTGAGTGGCCATAACTCCCTCAAACCTACAGTACTGCGAGATTTTACTGATGACGGACTGTGAGTCCCTGGACTGGCGCACCCCTATCAATGCCCCTGCGAAGCCGGCGACGCAAAACGATGCCACCCACATGGCGACGAGGGACGACACGGACCAACCCTTTGACCTGTTTCTGAGGCCTGGAGAGCTGTCTGTCTCTGAGAGCAGCCGCTCACGGTCCTCTTCTGCCTTGGTCTGTTCCATGCTGAGGCGCGAGTATTTTGCAGCCATTGCAACTGATTTCGTCTGATGTGCAAGCGACACGAGAAGAAAGGTTTGATGAAGAGTGAGGGGAAGTTCAAAGACTAGGAAAGACAGCATCAACAGAAACAAAGCGTCCGAGGTCCAGAAGAGTGTTCGCGTCAGTGGCAGCGCCCGTTTGGGGGCACAGGCTCGGCCTCGTGCAATGCTTGTGCCTTTCAGCTCGGCAGCCTCACACCGCTCGACCACATGCCCCGAGCGTGGTGTTGTGGATCCTTGAATGCAACCTTGGAGCTTCTTCGAACGTCGTCCAGGCGGTGGTCCCGCGAAGTGGCCCCAAGAATAGACGCGCCGCGCCGTGGCACAATTGCTCTGTGGTTAGCCGGGCTTTGGGGAAATGTTGCGTATGCTGACCACTGACCGCATGTATGTCAACAAGGCTTGCCACTACGTCTATCAGGATGGACGCGACGTTTTTCAAGAGGCGCATGGAAGCAAGAGAAATAAGAAAGAACACAGGGAGGAGTTTCGGGCGATCTGGTAGATGACAGGTCAAGTCGCACTTTCAGGGCCAGTCAGTACTGCGCAAACAACCTCAAGTACCATGACTCTGACGGCGCAAACAACTCGACGTATGATTCGCCAAAAGGCACAAGTGCAAGAAGCAGGTTGACAATGTCAGCCTCATGAACGAGATGGCGGAGCTACTGCCATACTGCAAACGGCGTGGTGTCGACCAGAAAAGAGCTATAGCAGTGGCATTCTTGCATTAGCGCTTTTTCCTGATGGGGCAGTTGGGGGCTCCACCTTGTCATACCTTACGAAAGGCGCTCTCTTTGTCTCAGCACTGCGAAGGGAGTTTGATGTCATCAATCGCAGGACCTCGGATCTCGACTGCAGTTGTCCTACACAGGACACCACTGGTAGCAGCGCTTTCTAATACCTCTGAGGATCCTCAACGATACGTAACGGTGCTCCACCTGATGAAGGATTCGTGTAGTCGTCGCACAGCCTCAGGCAACATGACGACCCCACGGCCCGTTGACGAGGTATTTGCGGGGGCTGGCGGAGCAATTCCAATGTTTGGTGCCATTTGCCAAAAGTCGCTCGATGCATGGCGAGTCTTCTCAGATCGCTGAGTAGATATTTGTGTGTATGGGAGGATTCATGTGCCTCAATGCTCAAAGATTTGGGCGTTTGAGCTCATCGGAGAGCAGCTGCAGGAAGCATTGAAGCACCCATACCGCGCCCTGTTGACGTATCTTTTGCGGTTCACTGTGGGGCTGAGACACTGAACACTGCCGAGGCTCGCAAACGTCGAAGCACGTACGTGGATTGCTTCCTTGGGTGCCTTGGTTGTATCTCGAGGCTTCTTGTGCGGCTTGTGCTTGGGGGCGTTACATGGAAAGACGTGCTGGCTGTGCTGGCTGAACAAACATCAGGCACAAGCTGGGAGGCTCGAGCGCTTGCGCCAGGAATTCTCAAGCAGTAAGCGGGAAATCGGGATTCGAGGCTGTCAGAGGTAAGCTGGGTCCTTTGAAAGCGTGAAGGCCCTTGAACGAAGTCGACTGCCGTCGAGGGATATAAAGTCGAGCAACTCCCATCTCTTTGCCGGATCAGAAGCCCCCATCAAGTCTGGAAGCTATTCTCACTCAGCCTTCTCAATCTTCTCAATTTTTCCACCCCAAAACTATAATCATGTTTTTCGTCAACGTTGTTATGGGTCTCCTAGCCCTGGGCTCCATCACTGGCGTCCTCGCGGCTCCTGTCGAGGCTCGCGCTCCTACTGTCGAGAATTACGGCAGCTACGATCCCTACGAGACTTACTCCAACTACAACAAATACACCGAGGACACCAGACGCTCCATGAACGATCGCGCCGTCGAGAAGCGCGGTGGCTACGGCAAGTACAATCCCTACGGACAGTATGGGACCTACGTAAGCGGTTATCCTGAGCCGAACAAGCGCGCCATTGCCGAGAAGCGTGCTTCCGAGCCTGAACCGGTCTCTGAAGCTGCCCCCGAGGCGGCAGATGCCGAGAAGGGTAGCGGCTACGGTTCTTACGCTCCTTACGGATCTTACAACAATTACACTCCACCGCCAACTTACTCTGAGTATGGAAAGTACTCTGACTATAAGGAAAAGGAGAAGCGCGCTCCTGACGCTGTTGCTCAGCCTGCGGCTCAGTAGATCAGATTGGTTCTGATGCCCTCAAACGAGGGGCTTTCAGGTGAGTTTTCCTCGGAAGAGGCCGAAGAGTACCCCTGACGAAAGTGACAGAGCACAGTCGACAGCATGGTCGGACAAGGTGGAATCGTGAAGCGCAATCAATCATTTCGTTTGTTATATTGAAAGGGCGGGCAGATTGTACTTGGTCTAGTTGCTTTATGCGCGCACACGTCTTCAACGCTTCGTCGGCACTGTCGTCGTCGGTGGATACATCTGTCTCGCAGCCTCGGTAGCACCAGCAGCACCGCCGCAATACAATGCAGTATAAATTGTCTCGGATTCTCTTGGTGACAATGTTCCACGGTGAAACGGTTCGTGTGGCTGGTGTGATCGTCAGATCCCTAGGTCACAGTAGCAAGGCTTCTGAGCGGCTGAGGAATACCTGAGAGCTGGGGAGCATTCAAGCTCCTGGGAGTCAGGAGATAAGAGGTATTCCACGCACTGGAATGATGGTTACAAGCAGCAGTCGAGTATGTGCGTATTGAATGACTTGCGAAGAAGCTCTGGCTGGTTGGCATTTCTTTCGCCACCCACCGTAAAGTCGCCGACGTCGTCTTCCTCGCCACGTGCGCCTCGGTTTGGTGCCACGAGATGGCGCCGAGGAGCGCGAGCGCTTAGTTGTGCGACGTGACGAACGGAAGTTTGCGTTTCAGGAACGCGAGATGGCCATGTCCTGGATATTTGGCTCGGTCATATGATTGAGGCATGGCTTCGGTACTTCCCGTGACTGTAATGTTGACTGGGGTTGTTCGTGGAGTTTGACATCGGTGGTATCAGACCGTGGACGGCTGGTGTGAAAAACACAACGGGAGAACAAGGAGCAAGGCTCATAAAAGACCTGGAAGAAGTTTGAGTCTTCAATCGATACCTTGCGCATAAATCTCAAACAAAATGTTCATCCCTCTGCTCGGATGTGACATCTGAATTTGATCCACTTCCTACTTCTTCTGTTTCTATGACTATCAAGATGTTACCAGAACGCACGGCGATGAGGATAGCAGACATAGAAATGAGCGAGAACCATGAAAAATGATGAACGCCGAAGAAAAATAAAGAGGCCCAGCTCTTTCTCAAGTCTGGATTTACGCGCAAAATCGCCGTTTTCGCGAGGGTCCCCACAATGGGCTGCAAAAGACGTATCAACCAAGACTGGGGTAAGAGTGCTCGAGCACTCACTGTGGTTGTTTTTCCATATGCCGAATTGTCTACGTCTTTAAATGGCAAGGCACTTGAATGCTCCCGATATATATACACACGTCGACTGGGAGATTGGTCATTTATCCCGCGACTGTGGCACCCAGGCTCGGGGCTGAAGTTTCTTTTGCGGCCCACCGTGTCCCTTCGAATCTTGTCGTGGCTCGTGCCTTCCGTGGTTGTTGTTGCTCAAACCTCGTCTGCAATGTCGGCAAGGTTCGCTCTTCGAATGCGCTTGTTGGTGATGCGCATCTCCGGTGGGAACCATTCCGCTAACGGACCAGCTGGGATACCTGGCCTCTCTTCGAGTTGCTCCTCTTCTGAACCAGACATCATCAAGCCGAGCGCAGTTCCACAGAGCCAGGCGTTGACCATGCCGTCGCCGTGGTAGCCCGCGGAGATCCATTCGGCAGCGTCTCGCTGCTTCATTTTCCGCCTAGTCAGATGGGGATCCAGCTTGCCGACGTACGGAAGAATGTCAGCAGTGTAGCAGATGGTACCAGACCATATTTGCTTCAAGCGTCCCTCGGACGAGTCGGGGCCCCAGTTGAGACCAAACACTGTCGGCAAGATACCATTCAAATGTGTCGAGGTCATCGGTTCGAGCTTGCTGTCGTCCCAGATTCCGAATTGGTCCAATCCTGCTTTGGGAGAGCGGAAGAAGCCTCCGCCGATCATCAAGTCGCCGGCTCCGGCTCCTGAGGATGGGCGCTGCGTCATATAGTCGAATCCGTTGCCGTAAATGATGCTCCAAGACCGGTTGCCTTGACAGTCTTCAAAGTGCAACCCCGGTCTTTGCGCAGTCATGTGTGCTCGCATGCCAGTCATCTTGCCTTTCAATCCGGGGATGAGATAACTTGCAAAGGCGTTGTTTGCGTGGACGACGTGGAGGCAGCGAAGGTCTCCCCTTGGGGTCTGAACCTTGAAAGGACGTGCAGTAGACTCATCAACTTCAATGGAATCCACAGGTGTGTTGGTTTCGATGGAAATGCTAGACGGATATTGTTGCGTCAGGTCTTTCCATATCGAGGTCACGAACCGGTAAGGCCATAGGGCGCCAGCTTTGTACGATATCGCTCCATGAACATGGTCACCAACGTGAAAGTGCTTCAATGATTGTCAATATTGCAATAGAGATGACTGAATTCGCTCACCTCTTTGGCTTTCTCTTCCCTCCATATTTTGAAAGGAATTTCGGGAACAATGTGTCGACAATCTTCTACTTCCTTTTGGGCCTTTTTGAACGAATTCTCGTCCAGGAAGAGGTCGACGGTTTCCACTTCGCGACACTCTGCCGCATCGATTTTCTCTTGTTGGCAAAGCCTGGTCAAGACTTCCAAGTGTTTTGCTTGGAATCTCACCAACTCAGCAGCCCTCTGCACGCTGAATCTTCTCCTCAAAAGGGCAAGGCCGTCGTAGGTTGGGGCTTTGATGTGTCCGCCATTACGACCTGTGGCTCCGCTGCAAATCTGCCGAGCTTCCAGAATCACAATCTTTTTCTTTTCTCCTCTCCGTTCGGCCTCTAGAAGCAGCGTCCTCGCCACAGCAACGCCTGTGATTCCACTCCCGATGATGACGATATCAGTTTCACTTGGCAGGCGACGTGACTGAATGTTGACCAGCTCAGGATAGGGTGGGTTTTCAAGCCAATATGGCCGGGTTGGTGATAGAGCAGGAAGGCCAGGATTTTGACTGGCGCGCAGCAGCAACTCAATGTAGCCTGAATTGAGCTTAACGAAGTCCCTGATACCGGTCCAGATATATTTCAGGAACCTGTAGACCGGGATTAAAACGAAGTCCATTTCCGGTTAAATGCCTTTCCGGACGGGTGTTGTTGCGGTTTCCTTCGAGTTGTCACCAAAAGAGGTTGCCAATTGTGGTTGCTGAAGGTGTTCCGGGAGATTTGAAGCCAGATTGAATTGCGGGGCAGAGACGACGCAACAGCGCGCGCCACGCACACCGAATAGCTCCGCTGTGTACCCCTGTGTCCCTGCAAGACTGGGATGTCAGCTAGGAGATGCCTAAGATAGAAATCAAAGCGCGTCGTAGGTCGTACGGACACACGTCGAGCAAAGGGCGAACGACGGCGTTTTCTGAATTGACTATGCACTTTCGCTTGATGACATTGAGAGAAGTGAATCGCTAAATGGCTAGAGGATGATGACGCAGGCCAGATATTGACGCGTAAAGGGCTCGGATAGTTGGGCAATCCCGATACGATGGTGCTAGAGCGCTTAGTAATAGTCAGATGCTTTCGCGATCATCTTATTCATCTTGCCGCGTCTCCCTGCCGGCGGCGCGCCACTGTAACTCTCTTCCTCACTTCCTTGCCTTTCCTCTTCAACCACACATCAGCCCACCAGCTTGCCTCTCTGAGAAGCTGTAGACGCGGCTCGTCTCTTTTACCTCCACCTCCGCATTCATAGCCGCAGGCCGACGATTCGGCGCAGCTAGCCCGACTGCCGACTGAGCCTGTCCATGCATCGTTGTCACCTGAATCGGCAAGAGGAAAGACTGGGGATCTAGCATGGCAACTGTCATCTCCATACCTCTCCCACCGTGATGGCTGTGTAATGGCGCCGTCGACTAAGCGCAGACCTCTCAAGGGAGCTGACGAGTCCTCGTGCTCCTGCTCTCCAACATCAAAATTCTCCCAAGCGGCCGAAACGGCGGGGAAGGCCCCAGAAACTCGTCAAAGCTGAATTGAAGTTACAAGTGCTGGTTTGTTCCAGAGAATCAACATTGCACGTTGTTTTTGACCTGCTTCCTTGTCACCATAAATCCGCACATTTTGCTGTCCAGGACATGGCTGTTTGAAGGATGGTCGGCATATCTTTGCGTAAACGTCATGGCATCGGTAAATCGACAGCTAATGCTTCTCAGCCCAGACCCAGCCAGTTTTTACTGATTAGGCATATACTCCCTACGTAGCTCATCATCTCCATCGCTCTGAGAAATCGAGAAAAGTGTGGGTTTGCCAGCATGAAGCAAACTGCGTCCAATGCTCTCGATGCCACAATGTACCGCAAGAAAGAAAAAAAAGAATATCAACCCTAAGGTGGGGGCAGAAGATCTTAAATGCTCCCTGCAGTTTTCTTTCCGTACGCCTTAATATTAACGTCATTGACCGGCGAGGCACTTTTAACGCTCCCTCTATACACACGTCTCTCAATTAATTGGCATAAGAAAAGAGCATTTCGTATACCGCGCGACTTTAGGCGCCAAATAAATCGAATTTGACGTTTTTGTTTGAGAGGGGGGAGCGGTGCTGCGGCCCCTGCTGTCATGTTTGAAATGCCAAATATATAGACACTGTCATGAATCGAAAGCCTATGGCTTACGATTCCCTCCCTCCTCCTTTGGGTTTTTCAGATTAACGATCTCTTTTTTCGCGTTTTGTGCCTTGTAAGTGGTTTTGGCGATATAAAGCACGGCTTTTTTAAAAAAAAAATTCATCATTTCTTACTCCAGGGCACTAGTCGTGCCCAAGCTAATCCTAAACACAGATAGATAAGGTGGGTAGATGATTACGAGGAATACAATGGCCACCAAAACAAGGAGACCTCTGGAGGGGTATCGCATCCAAGCTAGTCGGGGCAAGCGGATAAAGGTCTTTAATTTTTTTTTCCACCTAGGCCATGCAAAGTCCAAGTAAGTTCGTCGTCTCATTCATTTTTTCAACGTATGTCTAGACGTGTGATGTGTGTAAACACCAAGCTCATCCATAATACCCAACACAATGCATTCGCATCCCCCGTTACCCAGTCCACAGCACAGCTTACTCCCCAACCACGCGTATGCGGCCTTCCAAGCGCGGCGCAATGGCCTTCGTCCAGCTGACGGTGAACTCGCCCTCGCGCAAGTCGTCGCACAGCGCCGGGTGGCCCGGCAGGCCCGTCAACCGCCACCACTTGCGCATAACACGCCGCATGATGCTGAGCTCTCTCTCGCGCGCCTCCACGGCGGCGGCTTCCTTGTCTGTGCGCGCGCTGTGGGTGTGGTGAGGATGAGAGGAGGAGAGAGGATCTCCGGTGGCGGCGGCCGCAGCCGCAACCTCGTCGTCCGTCTCCTCCTCGGTGCCGGTCTCGTCTGTCTCGCTCTCGGCCAGGGGCGTCTCGGCGCCTTCGGGGCGCGTGCCCAAGGGTGTGCGGCGGCCCTCCATGGCACTGCCATTCTCGCTGGCACCCTTCTTCGCTCCCCCGTTTGTCGCCAGTAGCCTCTCCACAGCTTTTGTGCTGGGCGACTGCGGTTCGAGGTGCGGGTGGTGGTTGGAAATCTTCTGCTGCACGCCCGACCAGTGGCGGCCCATAGACGGGCCCCACTGCTTCCACTTGCCCAGAACCTTGAGCGACATGAAGTACTGGCGCAGCATCATCGAGATGAGGATGCCGTTTTCCTCCGACACAATCTCTTTGGCGTGCCCGCCCTCACTCTCGATGAGCAGGCTGTCGTAGCCGTCCTTGCCGCGCGCCATGTACCCGCGGGTGACGAGCGTGTACTCACGGTCTGGGTCGAGCGGGGCGTGCACGACGGAGATGGCTGAGACGCGCGAGCCGGGCGGCTTGGCCGGGTTGAAGGTGAATTCGATATTGGAGACTTGAGGGAAGCGGCCTTCGAGGGCGGGGTATTTGGAGACGGAGTTTTCGAGGGCGTCGGCGATGGCTGCGCCCTTGACTTTGATTACCACGACGGGGTCTTCGAAGGGGAAGCTGGGGCAAGTTTTTAGCTAGACAATTGCTTTGACCGGGGTTGTGGGAGCTTACCAGTTCATGAGATCCTTCAGCCGCAAAACGCCCGGAGCGTAAATCTGGTCGCCTCGAATCGTGCCCGCAGCCATGATGGCGCAGTCGCCCGAATACGTGTACCGCATTAAATCGCAAACAAAGTTGCCAATGTTGGACTCGCGGGTGCGGACGGTCGTGAAGCGGGCGTCAAGCGGCGCCGCCGTGTACCCGACTGGCTTGTCCAGTTTGGCCTTGAGCTTATTCGTGAGGCCCTCGACGACCTTTACAGTGGGCTTGTCCTCGGGGATTGACGACATGACGTCGCGGCGGATGATTTCGAAATCCCATCCCTTGCCGTCTGGCTTGCGCCATGCCTCGAGGTAGCTGAGCTGCTTGAAGTCGCTACCGGAGCGCAGCACGTGGGTGCCGTTGATGAGCGAGTGCGAGTAGTAGTGGTCGTGGCCGCCGAGGATGATGTCTATGAGTCCTTCCGTCTGGCGCGCCAGCTTGTCGTCGTTGGGCTCTCGCTGGTGCGTGACGGCGACGATGATGTCGCAGCCTTGCTCCCGCAGCCCCGGCACTAGCTCCTTTGCCGTCTGCGTCGCCGATTTGTACACCAGGTTCGGCGGGAGCGAGTTGATTGTGTCGAGCCACTCCTTTTCCCCCAGCCCAATGACGCCAATCTTTATCCCGTTTGAGCTGGTGAGGACTGTCGTCTTGGGCGCGTTTGCGAGAGATTCGCCCTCGCCTAGGTCCGGGTCGAGCACGTTGGCTAGCAGCCACGGGAACTTGCACTGGCCGGTGAGGTGGCGGTACTGGCGGATGCCAAAGTCGAGGTCGTGGTTCTTGCGGCGTGTTAGCATTTGTCCCAAACCCAAGCACCCAGGTCTGCAAGAATACGTACCCCCACGCATGCAACGTCGGTCCCTATGCCGTTGAGTATGGGTACCATATGGGCGCCCTTTGTGACGGAGCTCTCCAGGCTTGGGTTGAAGGCATCGCCGGAGAAAAAGGTGACTAGCTTGGAATGGCCCTCGAATTTGGAATCATCCCGATAGTGGTTCACGAGAGATTGGAACCTGGCGATGCCTCCTACAGGCTCGGCGGACGAGGGCTCGACGTGGTACACGTCATTGTAGTGCAGGAAGCGCAGATCTGGAGGACCATCGTGAGTGCCGCTGGAATAGGTAATGACGTCTTCTGCGGTGGGATTCTCGACGGACATGTTTGAGATGAAATAAGAGAGACCGACAAGGAGCTAAGGAAACGGTAGAAAAGCAGGGGTAGTTAGAGCTTGAGGGTACAGCGTAGGAGATGGATTGTTGTCAGACCAGAGCCAGCATACGGATACGGGGGGTCTTGGCTGAGGCAGCTGGGACCGCACGCGCAGAGCCAACTGAGACACCATGATTGGGCGAGGCGTGCAGCAGTGGCTGAGCATTAAGGGAGCATGGAGATACGGCATCGGCCGCGCAAAGGGTTGTGAGCGAGCGAGCTCGTGTGGATTGGAGCTTGGGGGCTGGTCGTTGGCTGAAGGCCGTGACGTTTTTACCCCTGGAGCCGCCGTCCAACGGCGTTGCAGTGTCAGCCCCGCCACGACTAAATGCTGTGTGGAACTCAAAACAGACACATCTCTATTTAAACCAATTCTACGTCTCTGCGTATGGCTTAAAAACGTGTACAGATACCTCGAAATTCCCCAGCGCCGACGCTCTATTCATGCAACCGTAACCCAAGTTGATGCAACCCAATTCGAACATAAAACAAAATCCTAAGAAAAACCACCTACGCCTCTCGCTGGTCAATGGTCCAGCGCCGCTTCGGCCTCAGGACGCGTTCGTTGCGAGAGCCCGTCGGGAGACTACCCCAAAGCCCGTGTTGGGACATGGAGCGGCCAATCTGAGGCGGCAGCTCCTTGACGTCGTCTACCGCCTCCTCTTTTTCGTTTGATTCTTGCTCATTAACCCTTTCTTGCTCTTTGATCTTTTCTTGCTCTTTGGTCTTCTCGTTCTCTTTGGTCTTTCCATCCCTCTCGTTCAGCGAAAAATCAGTGCTAGGCGTGTCGGTGCCTGTGGATGTCGAGTCGTCTTGCTTGATGCGCTTGCTCCAAAGACCCGCCGACGGTGCAAATACGGGGCTTTCAGGAGTGCTGCGGCCGGGGCTTGGGGTGTAGCTCCTTGTAAGGTTATGAATGGTGGAGCTGCGACGGATGCTTCCGAGAGAGGAGCTCGTTCTGCGTGCAGGCTCCCCAACGCCGTCGCTGGAGGCGCCGCCGGAGCCACCAACTGCGTTGGCCGCGTATCGTCTGTCTCCAAATCGTGACACGAGCGGAGCGGGCATCGGTCCTAATCTTGCTGGATCTGCCCCCATGCGCAAGTGTTCTGCCGAAGCGACAAGCACCATGTCATACTCATCCGACAAACGAGCGTTGGTACCTGACCTATGCCGCTCCAGGGGAGACGGCAAATCAGCGTTGGTTGGCGACGTTGGCTCACCCTGGTCCGGGGCATCCCTGCGCACTGCCATTGTGAGAGACGCCATTCCGACGTCCAGGAGGACGGGCTGATTGGTAAGAGCGCCAATCAAGGCATTGCACCCGGCGCCATGAGTGACCAACACCAAAACGAGCTCTTCTTCCTCGTTTTCGCGATCTTCCACGCGAGTCTCAACCACTGCGTCTTCTGTATGTTCCGCAGCGCCGCGGAACTTGTACCAGTCCACCATTTTGGTCAGGCCACGGCGGATTCGCTTGTGCATGGAGCTCCACTCTTCGGGCAGGCGACCACCATCGCCCCATTCCTGCGGCTCCCGCATGCTGTCCCACTGATAGTCAATATCGACGCAGGCGTCCCTGGCATGTGCAACATATCCTCGAGGGATTGGGTCGGCCGGCGAGATGGCGTAGGAAGGATTTGGCGCCTTGTAAGCGTACAGGTCGGACTTGTTAGGCGCTGGAATCGGCGCGGCGCGCTTCCGCGTCGTCTGGATTGAGTCTTGACTGCCAGCGCGATCTCGAAGCGGGAGGGCTTGCGCAAGGCTGCCCAGTGCCGACAAAGATCCTCCGCGTCCGTGATTTGCTGCTTCCGAACCCCAGCCGCCCGGAAAGTTGCCGCTCCGAGAATTCGAATTCGAACGAGAGTCGACATACTCGCTGCGTCGAAGAAGATCGGCCTTGGCCGACGCAACCATCATGGTCGAATTGGGCGGCGGCGTGATGGATTCGTAGTAATCCGGCGTAAGCCACTCTCCCAAAAACGCATCGATCCTCAGTGATGTCTTTTCGATGCCCTTTTTCAAGAGGGCCTTGCCAAAGACGTTTCGCGTCGGATTCTCCTCCGCTTCAGGAATTATCTTTGGATCGGGCGAGTTGCGACCATTGGCCGTCGCCATGGTTGCCCGCCTCCTGTGGGGAGAATTGCTCCGAGACAGGTTAGGGCTTGAGGCCGCAGAAGACCCCTTTTGATATTGGGCAATGCCAGCGCAAATGGCGACCGACGTCTGGACGCAGCGTATATAAGGCGAGCTGTGGACCACCACTTTATACTTGCGGGGCTTCATGGAGCTGGGACGAGGCTCAGCAATGTTGCCGTCGAGGCTGTGGCTCCGGCTATGTCCTCCGTATTCCTCATCGGCCTCTTGGCGCGCATGGAGGATGCTGGCAATTCGAGTGCCCAAGGCTCGCGATTGGCACCATCCTCCGTATGTCAGGGGTGGATCGTAGGGCGTTGGGGACGTGAGATGCCATGTCTTGTCGGCGGCATCGAGGCGAGCACCGTGTCTGCACGAACGGGTAAAACGTCAGACAAGAGCGGCCTGAGGGAGGGGAAATTACTCGCCTAGCAATGATGATAACGGCGGGAGATGGTCCCATTGTTGCGAGGCAGGATAGAGATGGACGATGGCCGAGATTCAATCAAGGTCTTGGGGACGCGATTGTACTGAAAGCATTGAGGACAAAGCCAACAGGTTGAAATCTTGGCGCAGGGGCGAATTCAAGAGGTCCGGCGTTTCGGAAATACGATCGAACAGCCGACGGACAGAGGCAGCCGAGTAGCGATGGACTGGAGAAATGGCAGGAGTCTGCGTGGGTGCATAGGCAGAGGGTCGGAGGGAGAAGAGGCAGAGAAGTAGAGGAGCAGAGAAGCAGCTGACGATGTCGACGAGATGGCTCGGATGGATTTTCCCATGACATTTTTGCGCTAACTCGGCCCGTGACGCAATCGGTCTATCGGCTTTCCAGGGTCCACAACGGCTCATGTCACAACGGTTTATGTATCAAGTCGTCGCCACAGTCATGTCGTCGACGCGCCGTGCACTGCTCTCTCGACCCGGACGACGCGCCGCTGATGGTAGAGCGAGAGGAGAGGCCCGAGTCTGCCAGCGTCTGCCACCCATGCCACCACCCATCGAGCGTCATCCACAGCTACCCATGGCATACCTCGGTGCTTCTCCACACCAGAGCCACGGCCGGTGCGTTTTCTGTCCCCGGCTTCGAGTCTCCACTCCAAGACCCCTCTTCGTTCACTGCGGGTCCTCGAGCTCGTCCTCGAGATGGATCTGATACGATGAGGGATGATGGATGATGGATGATGGGTGATGGGGGTGATGGAGATGCGGCCGAGAAAGACACTGCTCGCTCACTTCGCAAGCGTCGTGTAGTCGGCCGAGCAATGCGCTACAAATCTCTTGCGCTACAAATCTCTTGCGCTACAAATCTCTTGCGCTACAAATCTCTTGCGCTACAAATCTCTCGCGCCACTCCGTCATCACAGCCAAGCAGGTCGAATCAAACACCCACCCGAACGCTCCCTGTATGCACCAGTCCGACAGACTAGCCTCTTGCTTCGCTCCGGCCTCGCTCTGTCGCCCTACATGCGGCTCAGTCAAATACTTGCATTCTGGTGTTTCTGCAACGCATGCGAGTCGAGCGATTCGTTCGGAGGGTATCGAGACTCTTTCTTCTCTGTGGCAGCTTCGGAATGGGCCAGACGGAGGGAAGTTCAGGCTGTCGGATGGAATGCGGGCGAACTGCAAGGCCAGAGGAAAATAAGGGATTCCCGTGATCCGACGACCAGCCTCCGGATCAACCTCACTCCCAAGTCGCCGTTGCAAGCCTGACGCTGACCAACACCTGTCGTCCACGCCTGACGTGCATACTCCTCCGCGCCGCCGCCGCGCCCGAGGTGAGGTGTTTGCTGCTGCATTGCCAATCCACCCCTTGGACTCTTCTCGCAATCTCGCCCGACGCCCGCTTTTTCACGTCACAGACATGGCCTTCGATTACTGCCTGCGCAACTCGTCGCCTGTCGTCGCCAACGATCCCATCATCAGCCCGCCACGTAGGCGCTGGCCTGACGGTACTTGAGCCCCTCTTTCGTTTCTTTTATTTTTGTCATCCCCCCTCCCACTTCCACTAGGTTGACCTATGTCATGGATCCTGAATCGGCGCCAAACTGCTGCATTTGCAACAAGCCCGCCGTGCGCGGTCAAGAGTGCTCCTGCGAGGCTGAGCGCCTCGAGCTGGCCGTGCGACAGGCTGAGCAGCGGTCCATGGAAAAGCGCCTCGAGGAAATACGGTCAGTAGCTGCATCTCTCTCGCCATGCGCTCGTCGTCGTGCTCGCTAACGGCCGCCGCAGCGACTGGGTCGTCAACCACTCGCGCACACACATCCTCCAAGCCTTCGAACGGCTAAGCTCGCGCCGCAAGACGGCGCACAACGCATACCTCTCGTCGCTGCCCTTCTACTCCATCTACGTGCAATACCAAGGGTCGCCGCCGCTGCACCCGACGGCGCTGGCGACGCTGCGCGCGCAAATCGCAGAGGCGAACGCCGAGCTAAAGCGCGGCATCGACAACGACTGGCGGCTGTCGGTGCTGCGCTACCCCGAGGTGCTCGACTACTTCTATGGCCTGGTCGAGCTGGGCCTGCCGCCCGACCGTGACTCGCGCGTTGCGCGCCCGCCGTTTGCCGTTGCCGGATACGCAGACCAGGGCTTTGAGGGTGGCAGGCTGGGCAAGGCCCCGATCGTCAAGAAGAACGCAATGAGTGCTGTGAGGGAGCAGGCGTCTGTGCTGACGCGGCCGGGTATGCGAAGGAGGGAGCCACCGGGGTACCATGGCGGCGGCAGCGGTGGTGGTGGCGCGGTTGCGAGGACGAGGAGACCGCCTGTTGCGCCGACGCCACCTGGTGGTGCGAGGGGTCCTTATTCGCTGCCGTATGACGACCGCCAGTTCTACCAATGAGTCTTCCTAGTGGATAGGCTACGAAGGGGGCGCCGAGCTTTAGTTCCAGGTGGTGGAAGTGGACGACCGCTCGGCTTCGCGATTGACAGAGTGGACCTCCAAATCACGTCTGACCGACGTGGCTTGCATGCATGGTGGCAGTGTCAGCTTCTTTTCTACGTACGTCAAAGATCCACCACCGTTGGACATGAGGGAAATATCAACTCGAACGAGCGAGGGGCAGGGGTGCTTGAACGCGTCCTGAAATCATCCTCGGAAACTTAATCATCGGAATCACCTAGCTTCAAAGCCTGCTGACAGAATCTACGGCACGTGCAGAGTATTCAAACCACCGACGAAGTACTTTTGGGGAACGTTGCAAGAACGTGCAAGAACCTGGGAGCTCCTCCATTTCAAAATCCCCCATGTCTTGAAAGACAGCTACATGAAGCGTTCAACCAGCCCTGCAGTAGGGTTGACACTTGACAACTTGCTTCGCTCCTGGACTGAAGCGTCGAGCCTGGGCCCGGCACCCACGGTCCATACGACGGCACAAATACCGAAAATCAGTCCTTTCTCACGCGTCCAACGTCTCCATCCCTGACCTGGCCCTGCCAGCTCGTAGCCCAAAACACGCTACAAACAGCGTCGGCCCTGCTATGTCCACCGTAGCCGTGCGTTTTTCCCTTTAAGTTTAAACGGCCCCCCCTCCTATTGGAAGCAACCCAGTTGTATCGATCCACCCGCACTGCGCGACCCCACTGGCACGGCGCAAGTCTACTGGCGCGTCTGCTCGACCAACATCCATAGGTACTGCTCGGAGCTCCAGAAGTCGCGTCTGCCCCACGGCTGCACATCGTGCCTGACCGTGACTTCCGCCGTCAATTTCCGCATCCCGTTCGTCCGTAGGGCCGGGATATGAGCACAAAGAAACAGGGTTAGGTTTAGGGTTATTACCTAACCCTAAATCCATCAGCCGAGCTGAAGTCGGTGCCGGCGCTCGTTAGTCGCCGCGAAAAGCTTGTGAAGGAGATAAGCGGTGTTATCTTTTCCTCTTCTCAGTCTTTGTGGCTTTGCTTTCCTTTGCCATCCCGTCCCGTCCATAGGTAGTGTAAATGTTGTAATTCAGTCTCTGGCGATCGGTCCCTGATCCCCGATCCTCGCCCCTCGATCCCCGCTC
>JAIFKG010000550.1:0-15984 GCA_020351975.1 Phyllosticta ampelicida | reverse complement strand
TCCCATTCTTCACGTGATTGCGCCCTAATCTGGACTCCCAGCAGGGCAAGGCTCTTTGTATTTGAAGTTGGTGTAGTGATGCAGGTTAGTGTAGGGAGAGGAGGCACTAATCATGACCTCGCCCTCACGCTAGCCTTTAACGACAATTGTGACCTGCTCCAGATACAGGAACCCTGGACACAACCTGAACTCTAACGCCGGTGTACGAAGACGCATCCAGGATTTAAAGTCTTCTCCCTCTCACTATATGGACCAGGTGCCACCGAGTGCTGATATATGTGCGGCAGAGAGAAGGCTAAAGCCAGGCCAGCCCCTTGCAGATGCTAGCTGTGATGCGCTACTAGTATCACTACTAGCACACAACCCCCCTCTCCTGATCTGGAACATCTATAATGCCCCATATAGCGCAGAGGGCGCTTGGGATGGCCTACGAGCCTTTCTTTAGTATGGGCGACAACCAGCCACACTGGCAGCAAGAGACTTCAATATGCGCCACGCCATGTGGGACTCCACGACCATGAGGACCCCTCAGGAAGGAGGGGACCTTCTCAGCTGGGCTAAGTTACACGGCCTCCAGATCGCAAACCCAGCAGAAACTGCCACACACCGGAGGGGGGTATGACTAATGATGATGATGTCGATAGAGAGACCTGATCATGTTGTAGACTATCTATTACTGAATCATATAGGAATCCCAGAGCTGTCCTAGAGGGCACGCCTCTTCAAAATGGCCGGAACGGCAGACCGCCACTCACTCCTCAACACGCCGAGGGGCCTGCGGGCGTCAGCTGAATGGGTCCCAGAAAATTGCCTCCTTCATCAATTCATACTTGCTAACGAACCAACTCAACTGACAGACTAGGGAGCATGGCAAGGATTCGAGCAAGCATGACGGAGGGCCGTACGGCAGGACCCCTAACACCACCAGAACAGTTCTGTAGAGACCAGAACACAGTATGGCGCAGGCCAAAGCAGCAGAGCGGTGTTTTAACCCAGGCCACTTGACATACTGATCATGGTCTTCCCATTGTAAATCCCGATAGGCGATCGCCTGCATGGACTCACACATGGGAACCACACCAGGCTAAATGAACGAATCAATCAATCAATCGCTGGAATGGAATCAACCCTGCTGACCCCCTATAGCTCAGACCAACGCCCCTAGTATATAGAGCAGCACTTGTAAGTAGTGGTGCAGCACAATCTAGCATTACTGTTTTAAACAACGTGTTTCACCACTCAGTGGGCCACCCCACCAACACCAAACCGCTGATTAGTACAAATATTTCGCCACAACGCCTTGAATTCAAGGAAAATGACCATCGAACTTCTCTTTGATCATCAGGACATCATCGGATCGTATGGCCCTGTAAGTGACAATTCCTACACGTCGGTTGCCGTACAGCCGTCGCCTCCCGTCGATCGGCCTCTTCCTCCCTATGCTCTATCCTGTAAACCAAGAACTGCCCCTGCTAAGCCTGTAGAGCGCCTCCTTGCGCAACATACCTTCACTGGTAATGCTGCTTTCCGTTTTCGCCTTTGATTAGCTGTGCGAAGCTCTGAATTCTCCTTTGCGGGCATTACAGCTCAGTTCATCGCCATCCAACCTTCCCTTCACTAGTATGCTCGGTTTGTTGGGCTCTAGGATTGGTGCTGGATGAGATCCCGTATAAGCTGAGCCTGCTTCTCTAGCTGGGCTAGATTACGGGGTGTTTCTGTCGTCCATCAGGTGCTTATCAGTTCGCCGTCCCTGGTGGACAGGGTGTTTTGGTAACGGTGAGAGGTGGTAAGACGCGGTGTGTGGATTGTATGGTGTAAGTCCTGTGGCCTGGAAACCACTTCTGATATTTTTGTCCGTAAAGACTGACGGGCGTGCCTTCAAGTATACAGAAAGCAAGTCATTATCATCAATATGATGGATTCCTTGGCGAACGAGTTTCTGACCTTCTTGGCCGTACAAGCGCTTGAGAGGAGAGAAGCAGCTTACATCAAGCGGTTAGAGAAGATGAGATATACGTGCGGGTATGCTGGGCGTGATTATGTTGTTTGAGATGCAGTGTTGGTCGAATTCAGGCGTTGGATGGCTGCGTTGCGCGTCGAGGATGAGTGAACGGTAGGGCCCCCTTAGTGCAAGACTCTGTATGCGTATTGAAGGGCTTGGTCCATTGAAATATGAGCTGGTCTATCGTCCACCCGCTGTTGTTACAGCAACTCTCCAATCAGCCGGCAGCTCTTGATACCAGTTTGATCAGTGGACCAATTCCTGCGAGGATGACGAGCGGCGGACTCGCCTAGCTGGACGCGTTGATACCCTCCATCGCCGTCGCCCACTGACGGTTTTCTGGTTGCACAAAAATTGCTCGGCCGATCGTATCAGAGCTTGTAATGACCTCAGACGTCGCAACTGCACCATCATGAACCCTATCTCATCAAAATTGTAGACGTCGTCGTCGTCGTCGTCGAAGATACCATACGACTGACGCCGTCTGTTGGACACGCGTTAAGCCACGCGTTGATCGTGCCTGTATCTTCGCATTTGGCGCGCTGTGAAGAGAAATTTCGATTCCAGTTGGTTTCAAGCTCAGGCCGGTTGTCGGTGAAGCGAAATACCTAGTTCTTTGCGACTTGCCGTCGGCGGTTTCACCACGAGGGTGGTGCTGAACTGCAGTGCCGATGCGGGGAGCGCAAGACACTTCATCACTTCGCCTTTTGCCAAAAAGCCGAGCCGCCCTTCGAACGCGCCGGGAGCGAGAGCCTTTGCCAAGTGGCACACTGAATCTAGTTTATTCGCCTAGCCATTGTTTCCTTTCGTCGGTTTGCTATCCCTTTTCCGGTGCAGGGTGCAGCCCTCGGCGGTCGGAGCGCAACATGAAAGCAAAAAGAGCGGTAGCGCAGAAGAGGAAACGCGGCAAAGTGCAATTGCGGAGGCGTGGTGTTGTACGCCTGTTCAGGCGGTTGGTGCGGGTGCCACGTACTAGTGGCCAACTTTGTGAACTCGAGGGACTCCACAGTGATTGGGATCCCTTGACTTGTGCTGGGAAAGAGATGAAGGCCAATCTCCTTATTTTCCAGGGATCGTGCGGGGGCCTCTTGGCGACGCGCCTTGAACTGCTTACGTGCGTCACGGTAGAGCCTGCAGCTGAGGAGGAGGTGTAGGGATTCGTTCTTAGGTGCCGTAACAATGTCAGGTATCTGCTTCGACCTTACCAAAGCAATGAAGATAGGACCTGAGGCACCCATGCCCAAGCTTCAGCTGAGAGAGTGCTGCGGAGTTCTCTCTCTCGTACGAAGGCACCGCAATCTTGTTCCGGGGTTTCCACTTAAACCTGGCTATTGGATGGATGGACGGATGGATTGTTGAAGTGCCAGGCTAAACCTGGCTATTATGTGTTTGGATTTTGCAATTGCGCATAGTGGAATGCCATTCTTCACGTGTTTGCGCCCTGATTTGGATCCCTAGCAGGGCTAGGCTCTTTGTGTTGGAGGTTGGTGCAACGAGGTAAGCAGCTTGTTTTGCTAACTTATCTGTGGCCTCGTTGCCTTCTACTTCCTGGTGTCCTGGGACCTAGTCGACGGAGATGGAGTTACCCTGGGCCTGGGGGACCCGGCTTGCCTTGATCGCGCGAATTCGGCACTCTTGCCCTCGGTTGTCTGATGGGGTGTGTAGACGCCAGATAGCTGCCTGATTATCAATGGTGATTCTGATTTCTACGAGAGAAGGTCTGGGCAGCTGCCCGTTCCATATGAAACGGTATTGCTTCGAGTTCTCCGTTGTGTACTAGTTGAACTTGTCCAAGGTTCAACTGTTTGCTAGCTACTCGTCTGTGTGGCTGTACGTAGGGCTCGTATACTGCCATACTCACCCCAACACCTTGTCCCCAATGACTGGAGAGGAATGAGTGTACATAAAGATATCGTCTGGTTGCGCGTGTTTGACGGTTTCGCAGTGTTGTTTTGCTTCCTCTTCCTTGGGTAGAGTGCTAATGTTTGCAGAGTAGGGCATCGCCCGGCCCCAGGGTGGGACACTGAAGTGAGAGACTTTTTCCAGAGTGGTCGTAGAGAGTTGGCCGAAGCTTGCCCATACTCTCTCGAGATGGGTTAGGGACTTGCGACGCTCATTGCCCCTCGAGGTGCAATAGGGTTGCTTTGATTGCTGCACTGATTGGGTAGTTTGGTGGGGGTTTAGTGCTCTTAGAACGTACGCATGGACTGAGTGATAAATTCGTGCACTTGCTGGGGGGAGAGCGGCTTCTAACTCCATTGGTAAGATAGGGGTCGTACGGAAGGTGCCCAGGATTTTTCCTAGTGCAGTGCTTTGCAGTGATTGGAGCTGGGAGGCGAAGCAGGCGAAGCTAGTTTGGTTTCCCCGGTATACCTGACAGCCATAGTCTGCTACGTTGGTAACGAATGGCATGTATAACTGGCGCACAGCTTGGTGTGAGAAGACGCGTTCGGTGTTTTCAAGCTCAGTGAGCATACAAAAGGCTAAACTCCCTTTGACCAGTCTTGTGGCGATGTGTTGCTTAAGGGTAGACCCCAAGCAGTTCTATCACTCCATCTGACAGCCCCTCGACAGTCTCAGTAGACTGATGAAGCTCACGTGCATTGTTAGTGAGAAAATAGAGGCGCTGATATGCGTGTTGATATATTGTTCGCAAGATTTCGATATTCAAGTCCAACAAGGGCAGCACAGGTGTGAAGGAATACACCCACCGCACAGCCCAGCAAACAACGCGTATTGTTGCCCAGTGCTGTTCCCCGTCAACCACAGTAGCATCCCAACGATCCAAAGTGTCAGCCCTCAAAATCGCCAGGTGAACGAACCAGAAGACGCTCTCCGCCCTCAATTCTGTCCAGGCGCAATGACCGGGAAAGTGTGCTTGCCGTCCTTGTATGGCGCGAGGCATTCCGGGGTGTAAAAGACGTGATCGCCGTGCTTGTCAGGAATGACGTGTTCGGAGAACTCGGTTTGCGAGATATGGCATCCGGATCTGGGGGCGGTGATGAAGTCCCACTCCACGGTCTTGCATTCGTCACCGAGCGCCGTCTGGCAATACTTGAGGCATTCCAGAATGTCTACTGGGAATGGTACATGGCGTTTCGAGGACGCCAGGGGGACGTTTGTTTGAAGCTGCGGAGATCATTATTAGCTCACGGATTTTGGAATGGGATAAGTAGGCTGCGAGCCGGAAAGGGTATGAGGGACTGTATGACCAACGCACCTGGCCTTGGGCGCTCACAAACCCAACGATTCCGCATTTGCTCGTGGCGTCTTTCCCGGTGGTCGAATCAATCTTTGCGCCTTGGGGGAGTGCAGAACCGAGAACAATAAAAGTCGCCAACGGCGCTAGGAGAGTGGAGTAATGCATTGTGTTCACAGGAATAGGAAGAGAAGGACGTCTGAGTGAAGAGTTATATGTTTGATCAACTTTTATCAAGGCTTTTGGAGAGAGAAAAAGACAGCCTCTTTATACATCTCGCACACGCCTTCCACCCGCAGATCGTAACAGTTCAAGCGTCACAGGCAATACCGGACAAATACGGGTGGTAAAGCCTCAACGTCCATTTATTGCGGGAGCAACAGCCAGAACACGACCACTCAGAAGCCCTGCCAACTAGCAACAGCTAAAAGCGGTCTTTTCGAACGAAAGTGTCAGGAAACAAATGCGAAAAAAGCCAAATTTCATGGCTAACGGCGACAACTCTGAACTTTCTCGAACCATTGAGCGCGAGCGCGCGCACGATTCAAGCCTTGGGACAGCAATTTACGCGTCTTAATAATTAGACTTTAGACCAGCCAGCTTGGACTTGTCACTTGCCTAAATGCTGAAATCATGGCTGCGAAGCATGCGGTTACCTGGCTTCCCCGAAATGTCCAAATCGGCAGCACCGCGGTTGCCGACTTTCGTGTCTATTTTGGGTTTAGCGCTTGGCAATTTCACCTTCGGCACCCGCCGCGCGACTGGACACTTGATGGTCCTGCTAGAAGCGTGGCAATGTCATAGCATCCTTTCGTGTGGCGCTTGCTTGGGCTTCT
The DNA here is from genome assembly GCA_020351975.1 of Phyllosticta ampelicida. Classification (NCBI taxonomy): domain Eukaryota; kingdom Fungi; phylum Ascomycota; class Dothideomycetes; order Botryosphaeriales; family Phyllostictaceae; genus Phyllosticta; species Phyllosticta ampelicida. The sequence goes on along the minus strand of JAIFKG010000550.1, from coordinate 9,947 downwards.
TGGCCGCGTGGTCCTGAGCACACCTTGACATGCGCGCAAGTAGGCTCTCAAAGTTGGCGGTAGAGACGCATGCAATCTTAGTATATTGTGCAGCCCAGGATGAACAGATGGCAGTGCGAACACAAGGAACTGTCTTCTTGTGGTAAAACGGCCACGGAGAACGACACGCTGACAAGTGTGTAGAACTTCAAGAGACATTACTCTTTGGCAGCTTGCGCCGAGGCAGCAATAGCGGCGGAAGTGAGATCATCATATTGGACTAAATCTTAAACAAAACGCTGGGAACGTTTTAGGGAACGTTACCTCGCCACAGAGAAGAGATTCGAGAACAAGTACTCCGTCGATCCCCGACGCGCCACCGTCTACATCCCTCCTGAACGAGCAGCTATGCATGCAGGCAACACCAATCAAACACGCCGCAAATTTCGCCAGCCAGTCACTTTGAAGGTGGAGGCCTTTCCTGACTGCACCTTTGCCTGTCACCGAGCAGAATATCTGCGCGCGGGCAGTCATATTAATTGGACTGGGGCTTCGCTGAACCCCTTTTAACACCTTGGGCTCGCGTCGTGGCTTGGAAGAACAGGGAACCGGACGACGGCGATTCCCTACCAAGGGAAAGCCCGGATAGCCGTCGAAGCTTCTTGCTCAAGATCCCCTTCCCGCAGCTGGCAAATCCCTACACAGACTCATGAGTCAGCTGATCAGAAAGGGAGGGTTCGAGACATGCCTAGCTCGATGATTAGCAAGTCAATCGAACAGTGAGCCTGCAAGGTGCCCGTAGTACGGATAGGTACGGTGGAATGTTAACTGATCAGTTTTGATGTAATGGACTTCGGTTTGCGATGACGTGGACTGGATCGTGTTGCCGGCGCTGGGTTGCAGGAGTATCAACCATTCAGCCCTCCAAAGCCGTTGGCAGAAACATTGCGGGTGAGATGTCGCCTTGCCGCGCCCTTCTCAATGTAAGCTAACCGGACTTGGAAGGGTGCCTATGCTCTCTCTCTCTCTCTCTCACACACACACTCTCTCTCTACACTCTTTTTTTTCTGTCGCTGCTACCTTGCTGCGGTCGGTTTAACGCTACACAGTTGTCTTATGCCTTCATTCTCATCTGAGGAAATAAGCGCATAGCAAAGTCAGCTCAAGCCGAGGCAACCGGATCCGATGGGGGAACGGTTTCTATGCGCGCTTGTTGTTGCTATCCATGCTACGCTGTCTAAATCTCTTTCCTGTTGTGCTCGTTCTCCCCCCCTCTGTACAAAATCCAAGATACAAGTAACCGCGGTTAAAGAAGACTCCACCAAGATCACGAGGTTTCAGTTTGTACCAATGAGTCGCTGTGGCGTGATGAGTAACATCACCAACGTTGAAGAAACAAAAATCAAAGAAGATTGCACGCAGAAGGAGAAATAGATAAGAGAGAATTTTTAGTGGTGCTCAATTTCATGTCATAACCGGAGAAACCGGAGGGGAAGAAAGTCGTTCGTTCCATCCCATCCAACAAGAATACATGGGTCGGATGGGAATTTGTCGAAAAGGAAATGGAAATGGGGCCGCTATAAGATACATACACTAACCAATTTTCAGCGGGAACGGTGCTCTTCAGGGAGAAAACGGGCGGAAGAGACGGACGAGAAGGGGTATGTCGTGGGATGGAACCAAGCGCCTGGAGAAATATGAACCAACGGCCATCATCCAACGGCCCGCTCAGCTCGACTCAAACCGGTCGGCCAGACTGCCTGCCGACAGCTCCGACTGTGTGATTGAACAGTCAACCAAGTGGCAAGCCAACGTCTTAACTTGTCCTTCGAATCAAAGAAGCGACACTTCCAACAACGTAGAGGAGCTCCGCTCAAGCAATCATGGGCTCACCCAACTCATCTTCATCATCCTCTTCGGCAACACCAATGCCCGAGTCCCACTGACGGCGCGGCTTCTTTGCCGCATTCGCGCCACTCTTGAGTGCTCCAACGCGGTCGTTGCCAATGCCGCCATTGACGCCTTGGGGACGCAAGGCATCGACATCGCCCATGGCACGCTCGGCCACCTCGATAAACAAGTCGCCGCGGTCCTGAGCCTCGTCGGCGGCGGCACGGATGCCCTCGGTGAGACGGCCAATGGCCTTTTGGCTGGACAGCGTTTGGGCGCGGAAACGCTTCTTGAGGTCGTCAAACGCCAATTCGAGGTTGTTGATTGTTGAGAGTCGCGCGTCCGCCAGCATCTGCAGTGACTCGAGCTCCTTGTTCTTGGAGTTGATGTCCGACGTGTACTTTTCCTCCCGCAGCTCCACGGCGCGCTTGAGCCGTTCTATTTCCAACTCGTTCGAGTCGATTCGCGAGCGGAGCATGTCAATCTCGTCTGCGTGCCGATCCTGCAGCTTCAGCATGGCCTCGGCTTCGTCGGCGACGCGAGTCTCGAGTGAAGCCTTGGTGGATTCCAACGTCTGGATTGCAGTGCGAGCCGAATCGTTTTCAAAGGCCAGCGTGCTGATGCGGGATTCGTACTCTTGGATTCTGACAGCATGGACCTGTTCACGCTCAGCGGCTTCATCCTGGAGCTTGGTAATGATGGCGGCCTTTTCGGTGACGTTGCTATTCAAAATGGCGATGTCGTCATGGAGCGCTTTGATTTCCTCGGCTTTTTGCTCGGCCAGAGTCTCATACTCTTGGCGCAGGTGGGCGAGATCAGCATCGAGCTTATCGACACGCCTCTCAAGCTCATCGATGAGGTCGTCCTTTTCGACGATGAGGGCTTCCTTGTCATCCTCGATGGCTTGAAGTTGAAGTTGAAGCTCGGCAATCTCGGCATTGCGCTCCGCGTAGACCTGCTCGGCATCTTCACGACGCTTGATTTCGGCCGCCATGTCTTGGTTGTACTGCTCCTCGCGCTTGGAGGCAGCCTCCTGAAGCTCGTCCATGGCAGCTTGCTTTTGGATTTGCAGTTCGAAAAGCTTCTGGCGGAGCTCGTTGGCCTGCTTGCCGGCCTCATGAATCTTGTCCTCCATGTCGGCAATCTGATTGTCCTTTTCTTCGACCTCTGCCTCGGCGGCCTCGCGTTGCTCCTTCTCCGCCTCGGCGAGGTTGCGCAGACGATCGAGCTCTCCACGCAGCTCCTCGACTTCTTCCTCGGCGACATCAACCTTTTGCTCCAACTCGCGAATGCTGGCTGCCTTGTCCTCCAAATCTTCCTCGGCAGCTTCACGCTGGGCAGCCTCTCTTTCTTGGAGCTCTTGCAGTCTCCCGAGGTCATCGCGGAGGTTCTCAAGTTCAGTCTCGGCGCCTTCGACCTTGACCTCGAGTTGGGTGATGAAGGTAGTCTTTTGGTCAATGTCGGCTTCGGCCTGTTCCCGGTATGACTTTTCGGTAGTCAGCTGCTCGTTCAGGCTTGCGATGGTTGCAGCAGCCTCTTCCTTGAACTGGGTCAAGGCATCGGTGTGGTCCTTTTTCATTTGCTCAATCAAAGACTGCAGCGACGACGCCTCGTCCTTGAGTTCGAGAATGGTCTGGTCGAAATGTTGGATTGTCTTGTCGCGGACCTCCAGCTCAACCTCCATCTCGTCGATCTTTTGGTCCAGCTCGATGATGTCCTTGTCCCGCACGTCGACGGCGGCCTTGTAGGTATCCAGCTCTTCTTCCAGCTCAACGACCTCCTTGACCCTTTTTTCATTGGCTGTGTCAAGCTCGTGCCACTGGCCCTCGAGTGTGTGGCGTCGGTTTTCGTACTCGGCCATCTTGCTAATCAGCCCCTTGTTCTGGCTGTTCAAAAGAGCCACGACGTCTTTCTCATCGCGAAGCTCGGCCGTCCTGGCGTCAATCTCCGACTTGAGCTGCCTGAGCTTCTCGACCACCGAGTAGAGCATTTCGCCATTGTGAAGGTGCGTAGCGGGGTCGCCAGGCGTAACCGATTCAATCTCGTTGCGGACGTGCTGGAGAGTCGACCTGATGGAGGTCAGGGCATCGTAGGCATTGGCATCGGGTTCCGTGAAGCCAAGGGTTTGGATCTCCATGGAGAGGATGCGCAGGGCAACCTCGGCGTCACCAGCACGCGTGCTGAGCTCTGCAATGGTATTTTCCAGCTTCTGGATTTGAATCTCGTGGCTGGGGTCGGGCACGTTGCCTTGGATGGATTGGTCGTCAAATGCTGCTTCTTCGTCAATGGCGTCAGAAGTGAATTGAGGCACGTCGTCGTGGCTGAGGTTGATGTCTTCAGGCTCAACCAGCATGAGATCGTTGTCGTCGTCGTCGTCGTCGTCGTCGTACATGCCCCCGTCCATGTCCATGCCCATACCCATGTCATCTTCGTTGTCATCCTCTTCAATGGTGGCCAAATCATGGCGTTCACGCTGCTCGGCAATCTCGCTCCGAAGGTCGTTCAGCTGGTCCTCTAGGGCCTTGACCTTGTTCTGCTCTTTCTCCCTGTCGGCTTCTTGGACCTCAATGGCAAACTGACGTTGGACCTCAAGCTCGTAGATGAGATCTTCGACACGCTTGTCCTTTTCGCGAATCTGGGCACGCAAGCGCTGCAGTTCGAGCCTGGCACGCCTGTCCTCTTTTTTGTGTTCCTCGATGCTGTTCATCTCCTCGCTGAGACCGCTCCGGCGCAGGCGCCTGCGTTTGCGGTCGTCGAGCAAGGCTCGCAAGGGAGTAAACTGGATCTGACTTCCATCGGGAGAAATGGCACCAGAGAGGCTAGCGGGGAGGGAGAGACGCTTGGAGCGGGAAGCATGGACGGGGTTGCGGCTGGGGGTATGGTGTTGAGGAGCGGATGAGGAAGTGGTCGAGTGGTGGAGCGGAGTGGCCTGAGGCAGAGGTGGACCGGGGTCTGAGAAGCGGACGCGTTTGTCGCGATGTTGAGGAGACGACGCGGCACGGGGAGTGGGAAGGGGAGGATCGTCCTGAGCGAGTTCGTCCTCGTCAGAGAGGGGGGTTCGTTTGGCACGCTTGCGGCCGCGCCTGGGAGGGTCGACGTCGCTGGATTCCTCGCGGATGCTGTGAAGGTCGGAGGGCTGGCTGGGATCCATGATGGAGGGCGTGCTGCCGCGTCTCTTGCGACGGATGCCGCGGTTGTGGTCGGACGAGGCGGCGCTGTCCTGAGAGGAGCGGCGTTTTGCCATGGTGGAAATAGATGGGGACGGAGATGGGGGATGGAGACGTTGTGACGAGAAAGAGCGGTAGAGAAGGTGACGGAGGAATGTGGCGGTGGATGAGAAAAGAGAGTGGGGTCGACGGTTGGCCGGGCAAGAGAGGGCAGACGAAGGCAAAGCAGCTGTGCAGGCGTGCAGACGTGCAGACGTGCATGCGTGCAGGCGCCCGCAAAGAGAGGATTTTGTTCGCACAGACCGGATTGAGTCATTGGACGGCTCAACCTGCGCGCGTTGCCGTCACCACCAGCAACACGATCCACCTCCACGAGTGACGATGCTCCTGGTTTAGTTCAGGCGCTGCCATGACGCCATTGTCCGACCGAGTGCTGCTGCGCCAGTGCGGGTGTGCAAGAGCGCCATGCCAGATGGGCGTGGTTCGCTGGCGTTGACAGCTGAGCGACTTGGGGGTATATTTGTGCTTTGTGCATTGTGTTTTGTGTTTTGTATTTTTCGTTCCCGGTCCCAGTTCCGCTTCCGCCTCCGCTTCCGCTTTCTTTTTCCTCTTCGTTTTCCTTTTCATTTTTCTTATGCTGCCTCTCGTTTTCCCGTTTTGTCTTTTCCTTTTTCCCTTCGGCGGTGTTTGCATGACGCGGGAGTAACGCGGAGTGCCGCGGGGGACGCGCCGTCGCGTATCAGCACTACCTGCCAGACAGCAGCACTCCGACGCACGCAGGGTCACCGCTGCGACCCGACCCAGCCGGCGGCCAGCATCTCAGCATCTCAGCATCTCAGCATCCCAGCATCCCAGCATCCCAGCATCCCAGCATCCCAGCATCTCAGCATCTCTTCCCCGCAGTCGACAACATCACCACCCAATCCAGGTACCGAGTCGGTGGCAGAGTGGCCGTGATGCCTCTCACCGAAGTCTTCCCAAATCCTGCTTGATGTCGAAGCAGCCGCCTGCTTAGCTCCCTCCCTACGTCATGATATGCGGCCTGCTCCTCTGCGCTACCTGGCACTCGCCATAGCCGTCGCTCATCAAAGCATCGCATCTGTTGCACGTACCCCCGGCCATGTCTGTGGTCTGGGTCTAGGATCTCGGCCTTGGTCGACCAGATATATCATGTGCAGTCATCCCCAACCGCAACATGTTGGCGCCCGTTTCGTCCCCGGTGCCCCCCTACATGTACTTGTCGAGTGGGCCAAGGCGTGGCTGCCGGCTAATGCAACGCTCCGTCCTTGCCCCAGCCGCTTGCCTCTTGCTCTTGCTCTTGCCTTGCTCTTGCCTTGCTCTTGCCTTGCTCTTGCTATGCCTCTTATATGTTTCCATTCAGGCCATTGATCCTATTCAATCCAAAGGATCGAAAGATGCGTCGCCAGCCGTCTGCTTCGCACTTCGTTCAAGCCCACGTGCAATTAATCGGCCCGTGGCTGTGGCGTGGCTGTCTACATTACCTTAACCGCCTGGGCGTTAACACACTCCATATAGCCAAGCCGCCATGTCAACACTCCCAGTCGTCCTCATGTCATCACCCCAATCTACCTACTGACAACCCAATCTCCATCCGCTAGTCGTCCCGCTTTCACGTGGCCCAATCCTCATCAACACACTACCTCTCCTGTTTGCTCGTGCTCTTTCTCTTTTCTCTTTCCTCTACCCTCCCCATTTCCTTTGCTCGCCTCATCCCCGTCTTGCCGTCTGGTCCACCCCGCTTGCGACCGGATACGCCTTGTTTCGGCTACTCACGCTGCGACCTGTCTTTGATCAACCTCATTGCCTGCCTCGCTCAACTTCTTCTTCGTCTTGTTCTTCTTGTTCTCCTCTGCTCCCAATAGAATTAGGTTTAGGGTCTATCAGTCGTGCGCCTATCAAGCCTTCCTGGCCATTTGCATTTCGCACTTCTTCTACTGCTTCTCGGCGGAGTTCCAACGGCAGCATCGACTGTATACATCTACTCCTAAACCGGGTCGTCTGTGCTCAGGCACAGGGTCCACCGTGCGACTCCGTCTCTACCAGCCATCGCCTTCCCAATTGGATCTCGTGCCACTGCCGTCCATCTCGTCGCCCACGGCCTTGAGCACGCCCACAAAGGATATACTTCAACAAGCGCATCAAATCGGCCCGTATCCCGCCAGCTACCTTTGCGTTCTTGGTTCTACTCTCTGTTGCCCGACCCAATCAGTTGCTTTCCAAGATGCCCATGGACGTAACTACTTCCCCAGACCCTGATGCCTCTCCGCCTTCATCTCCCGACGCCGAGATTCCTCCACTGCTCCGGATGCCAAACGAACTCGTTCATCAAATCTTCGGCCACTTGTCTCCGGTTGATCTTGCTCGGGTTTCCCAGACGTGCCATCAGCTGCGTAGCCATGCAACACAAGATCGTCTCTGGAAGTCACTTGTTGCGGAAAGTAGCCCGTACACCGACATGCAGGAGAATCCCCAATCGAGCTGGCGAGAGCTCTACATCGCCCATTTCCCATTTTGGTTCGTCTGCCGCCACAAGCTCTGGTTTTCCGACTCGAACCACGTGGGAAAACTTCTGCTTACCCGCTACAACCCCGCCGAGAACGCCATCGAAGGCTACGCTGTGACGGCAGAGCGCGGCCAAAACATGTTTGAGTTGTGGGAGTGGAATCCTGAAGTCATCATTCACACATTTGCCCCCCGCGTCCGCCTGGATAGCACCGGCCCGGTCATCAAGCTCGACAGCCATGCCTATTCTAACACATACGGCGACATGTCCAGCACTCGCCTTCAGAAGGAGTTGATGATGAATGTCCACAACAGTCAAGCGAGCCATGGGCTGTACTCCATGTTCATGCTGTCTCGGCCATGTCCCCCAGAAATCATTACCCCAGGAACTAAAATCTGGCCGCCTCCTTCAATCCCCGCACGAGAGCGCACACGCAACGAGAGCATCAACCGCTTTCGAGGCAAGGCACACAAGCCGTCGAAACTGTCCGAAGTTAGCGAGACCACGTGGAGGCTGCGCAAATGGATGGAGTTCAACCAGCACCCGCATGCAGGCGGTACGACGACGCGCGTGGGAGAAGAAGTGACGACCTTTGCAACCCTGGACGAAGAGGTGTACACGCCAACGCCACAGAAGCCGTGGCGCGGCATCTGGTGCGGCGACTACGCCGGCCACGGCTGCGAATTTCTTGTCGTCATGCAGCCAGACAACCCGGCGCCTCTTCCTCCAGGCGCGCAGCGCGCCATTGCCAACGCCCGTCGCAACTCCAGCACCAGCTCCACCGATAGCTTGGGCAGCGCGCAGAGCCAACCAACTGCCGGGCAGAGCCACCAGAACGCCCCGATTCTCGCTGCTGTAGCGGCAAGTTCCGCCGCCTTTGGAAACAACCATCTTCCACCCGTCCCCCCATACGCTCCGTCGAAGTCATACTCGAACAATAATGCAGACCAGCACGGTCATCGTCAGGACAGCGTGACAGGCGTCAAGGATGACTTCTTCCTCGGTGACCACGATTCGTCCATCTACTCAGGCCGCATCGAAGCCGTCAAGCTGACCGGCGACCCGAACATCCCTCGCGGCGAGTACACCTTCATCGCGCCAGACATTGGCCCCGAAGGCTTCTACCGCGTCGCCGACGAGAAGTTATTCCGTGGTGCTCGTGTCGTCCGCAGCGTGGGCCACATTGCCGCGCGGGGATTCAGGGACGGTAAGCTTTCACTCTATGTTCATGGTGTTGGGACATTGGAGAGGTGTGTGCTAATGGTGTAAGCAGACGAGTTCATCACCTCGCAGCTCATCATGATCTCGCACGACCGGCTGGCGCAGTACTGGGAGCCGTTTGGCCACGTCTCGTTCTACCAGCGCGTCGACATCGAGGCGCTGCTGGCGTCACGTGGCAACAACTGAGCCGCTACGAAACAAACCTACAACCAAACCGTATAACTCCACGAAGCCTTGCTGCTCTGACTGTGTGAACACGGTGCCACAGAAATTGGTCAACCGTGTTTGCAGCTACCTTGGATGGACTGCATTTGTGCTCTTTCACCTCCCCCGTCTTTTCGAGCAACGGTAGGCACAGAAACGAGCAAGCGACGCCTATGCCTTGCGAGAGATCCCAGACGAGACAAGATGAGCGACGAGAGGCTACGACCAAACAACGAACGGGAAAGCGCTAAGCAAACAGAAGCGACACACCAAACAGTGAGACGTCCGTCTCTTGACCTGCGCTGGCCATGGCGAGGCGACGAAACACTTTTGCACTTTCGTGTACCAGCACACGAACATACGGACCTTATTGGAGTACACAGCGAGAACGAGGAATCGTACCCAACCAAAAAAAAAAAAAAAAAAAGGGGGAGGGAAAGTCAGTATTGAAACAAACAGAGCGCGACAACAGGACCGGCAGACGGACGGAGGGGTTTTCGTTTTTGATTCAACTGTGCAATACCCACAAAAATCCCCCTTTTTTTTTCGCTTTTTGACGTGCTGCAGGACGGATGGACGGGCGGATGGGATCGGCGCCGCAAAACTACCATCCATCCAACCCCCCCCCTTCTTATGCGGACAGTGGACTGACTGGGACGGAGCACAAACACGGGAGGCTCTGTCGGTCGTCCAAGGAGGGAAGAAGCGGTGTCGTTGGATGCTCGCCGCTACTCTGGATCGGACAGTGGTTCGTCGTCGTCGTCGTCGTCGTCTTCTTTTTTCGCTTTCCAGTCTGCGTACGGATGCTTGCTTTGCCAGCTGGTTTGGTAATCTAGGTAGGTGGGTAGGCGAGCAGACCGAGACATGGCCAGTACTACTGCGAGGCAGCCAAATGAAAAATTGAAAATAAAAATAAAAAAATTTTCCAAATATGAAAATTTCCAAATTTCGAAAACAAAACC
>JAIFKG010000547.1:0-35679 GCA_020351975.1 Phyllosticta ampelicida | reverse complement strand
CCAAGACCCAACGGGGAAGCGAGCTTGCTGATGATGGGGAGAATCAAGAAGTTTTTCGGCTTCTTGCAACCCCACAAGCTCAGCCCTTTCTACCAAATGATGGTAGGCCAAGAGCCTGGCGTGCTGGAGACTATTGATTATTTGAGCATGATTTCCCAGTGAGGGTAGGCGATGAGGTCCTTCGGGATTGTCATGGGGTAGTCTGGGACGTTTCCCGAAGACGAGGTAGTAGGGGGAGATTTCCGCGGAAGCATGCTGGCAAATCCTGGTCGCAAAGACCGCTGCTGGAACGTACAAATCCCGTTTGGACACACTTTCATTGATGCACATCTTGGTCAAGATAAAGATATTCAATCAGGGCATGGTTTCAAGTGGTCACACATTTAGGCGCAAGCGCTTGACCCCTTTCGACCATCCTTTAAGGAAAAGGATACTCTATTTCCGAGGCGCCAGCGGCTTGAATGCTACCCGTCTCCCTGGATTCTTACAGGGCATACAGCCTGGAAAGAACGTAATCTCTATAGCTATAAATCCCGGTCAGTCTCCCAATGACGCCGTCTCGCACTCTTTCCCGTTCCGCCACGTCCAGTCAAGTGTCCTAGGTAGACGGTCGACCGCAGCGCAGCGCTGATAAATTGCGACACTTCCGTTGCTATTATATTCAAACGCCCGATAAGCCAAAGAGAAAAACTACAACGGCGACAGTGACATCTGCATACTCAAGTCTTCGTGTTTGGAAAAGGATGGACGACAGCTTCTGATCAATATCACTTTTCCTCTCGTTTCCCGAATAGACGTCAAAAGCCTTGGTCAGTGACGGGCAGCAGCATTCTAAGCTCAGCTCCGAACCCAGATCTTTGACAGAGTCAACGTCCAGTACCCACCACGGACATAAACCCCATGCAAACGTCCCACTGTTCGCGAGTACCCGGTTACGGATCCCTTTCCCCTTGTCTCCAAAATACAGCGACAACGTCAAAGAGCACGCCGGGAGGGAGTCAGACAAAGTGTTCGAGAGCTAGGTAAGCAGACTTCATAGGACATATGCCGGCGCATTGGAGCAAGCGAATCCCTTATCACGCTGCCAGATTCCTGTTCCCATTCATCGAGCGGGCTGCTCAGCCATAGTTTCCTCATTGGAGATTTCGGATCTGCGGTCGAGTCGAGCGCTCCACGACTGCCCCGCATAGAGAAGTTGGCGGGGTAGACCACACGGCCGGCATCGGATGGCGGATACGCATCTGCATCTAAGAACGACGATACGTGTTTATACTGCGCCGAGGCGTACTGGGGTCTGTAAGGCTTTCCACCGCTGATTGCCATACCAGGGCAAATCTCAACACGAACGATTGTCTGCCGGGAACCACTCGACAATGGCGGAGGATGGCGGATGGAGACGGTCCGGCTTCGATATGTCGCGTATGGCATCTGTCATATAGACGTGACGTTTGGGAGCCTGCCGGTGGGCACCCCTTTCACTCACTATCCATCGATCGAGGGCCACGAGGGTAAGTTCCTCCAAGAGTCCTTTGCCAACACCAATCGTGGTAAATGTCATGTCAAGGCCCCGGCTATGTCGAGCATGTTGGTCCCAGAGCCACTGCTGCACAACCCGGCGACGCGGTCCTACTCTCGCATAATTTCTGCCAGAAATGTGAAATCTGCAGGGCTGGGCATCCGGCGCACTGCGTCGACTCAACCCCCATCAACTTTCATGGGTACGACTTGTTCTTAGAGAACAATGCGACCAGTACTCCAGATCTGAGAGGTGGCTTCTTTTCACTGCCGAGTTTTGCCAATTAGACCATTGCAAAGCAGCTTGCAGTGGTGAGTGTCAAGGGGATGGTGGCCGATGAGTACTTGAAAATCCTCACGCCGCTTGGGTGCGGCATTCAGACTGATAGCGCACGCGTCGTGAATCTCACACGGCCTGGGCCAAAAGATTATGTCCTGGCGCTGGGTCTCGGCGTTGTAGGGCTAAGTGCAATTATAGTATGAAGGTTGATCTTTTGAAGCTGCACGTGGCTGAGAGACAATAGGGTGTAAGACTGCAGGGATGCACGACGATCATCGGCATGGACCGAATGGATGCGCGTTTGCGCGTCGCCAAAGAGCTGGGCGCGACGCACATCAGCACGTCCAATATGAGCGACCTCGACGAGTTCGTGAACAAAGTCCACCAATTGATGTATGGATATGGCGCATCTGTGACCATTGAGGACACAGGTGCTTTGCCTCTGGTTCGAAAAGGTCTTGCCATGACACGCTCTGCAGGCAAATACGTCCAGGTTGGCGTGGCTCCCTTTGGTCAGGAGATAAGCTTCGAAGTGTTTCCCAACATGAAAAGCGGTAGACAAATCATTGGGACTGTCGAGGGGATGCGGTGGCTGTGAGTTGGTGCCGAAGAAGGTCAAGTGGTTCATTGAGGGACAGTTTCCAGTGGACAAGCTCGTTCGGCTTTACAGAGCAGAGGAGTGGCAGACAGCGGTGCATGACATAGAGCAGCATGACTCTTTCAAGGCGGTTATAATATGGTAGAGGGTTGGACGAATTCTTTATCTGGTTCCAGTTAGCGTTGGTGATTGGAGGAGGATTGTTCATATGCAAAACGTGGTGGACCAGACTTCGGCTGGTAGGTACCAAGTGTTGTGATGCATGGACGGCAGGTCAGGAGACGCGTTGAGACGCGTCAAGGTCCTAAAGCCTGGGGCTGGATGGGTGGATATGGGCACGGCGTCAACAATGGATCGGATTTGGGTTCGAAAGGGGTAGGCAGGCAGACGTGCAAGCCGCAATTCGTAGGGATCCGTCATCTTTGCTCCGTAGTCGGGCAGTTGATGCCTGGCAGGAGCGGCATCGCGCCCATGTTTCTGCAGAGAACGCGGTGGTCAGAGCGGGCGGGTGGATGCATCCGTGGCACTTGAGGTGGAGAGGGCGCGCTGTGAGTGGAGAGACGGAGAGTGTTTTGCTTCCGACGCGTTTTCGATGACGCTAGCGCGTCGCCAAGCGAGAATCTTGCCATAAAGCCCGCCTGCGCTTCCTCTTTGACCACCCTCATCTCTCCACCACATCCTCACTCACATCTATTCTACTCTCTCTGCGTCGCCTCTGACCATTGCACCCACTCGCACGCAGAATATTCGTCATGTCCGCCCAAGAGACACCCTCCAAGAAGGTACGCTGGCCTGCGCTTTCAGTTCCAAGACGCGTCAACCACGCTCGATGCTGATGGCAAACATGCAGGCTACCGCCGCCATTGAAGCTCTCAGTATGAACAGCTCGACTCCCAGACAGCCGGACTTCACGTCTCCAGACTACGACGACTCGGTCGCCCGTCCCATCGTCGGCATCCCCGAACTCCCGGACCAGCCCGAGCACAATGAGGAGAGCCATCCCAGCGTGGCGGCCACAATCAAGAAGGAGGAGGCTCACGAGCCTCTGCTCCAGGAAAACCCGCAGCGCTTCGTGTTGTTTCCCATCAAGTACCACGAGGTTTGTGTCTTGACGCGTCGACGCGTAAAGTGGTACGCGACTGTTGGTGCTAACGTCCCCTCAGATCTGGCAAATGTACAAGAAGGCTGAGGCCTCGTTCTGGACCGCCGAGGAGATTGATCTGTCCAAGGACCTTCACGACTGGAACAAGCGTCTCAACGACGACGAGCGCTTCTTCATCTCCCACGTCCTCGCCTTCTTTGCCGCATCAGACGGCATCGTCAACGAGAACCTGGTCGAGCGCTTCAGCTCCGAGGTCCAGATCCCTGAGGCTCGCTGCTTCTACGGCTTCCAGATAATGATGGAGAACATTCACTCCGAGACTTACTCGCTCTTGATCGACACGTACATTAGCGACCCCAAGCAACGCAACTACCTCTTCAACGCCATTGACAACAGTACGTGGCTCTATTTTTGCTTATAGTCAAGATACTTACGCGTCCTAGTTCCGTGCATCAAGAAAAAGGCCGACTGGGCTCTCCGCTGGATCTGCGACAAGAACTCGACCTTTGCCTCTCGTCTGATTGCCTTTGCTGCTGTCGAGGGCATCTTTTTCAGCGGTTCTTTCGCATCTATCTTCTGGCTCAAGAAGCGTGGCCTGATGCCTGGCCTTACCTTCTCCAATGAGCTTATCTCTCGTGACGAGGGTATGCACACCGACTTTGCCTGCCTGCTCTTCTCCCACATCAAATCCAAGCCTTCGCCCGAAATGGTGGAGAAGATCATCATCGAAGCAGTCGACATGGAGCAAGAGTTTCTTACCGACGCTCTCCCCGTCGCTCTGCTCGGCATGAACGCTACGCTCATGTGCCAGTACATTGAGTTTGTTGCCGACCGCCTGCTGGTAGCTCTGGGCAACAAGAAGTACTACAACTCGACCAACCCCTTCGACTTTATGGAGAACATCTCGCTGAACGGCAAGACCAACTTTTTCGAGAAGCGTGTTGGCGACTACCAAAAGGCCGGTGTCATGGAGAAGAGCAACAAGAAGCCCGAGACGTCTAACGGCGCCCCTGCCACCATCTCTGGCGACTTTGCTTTTGACGAGGACTTTTAAATGTGTTCGAAGTGCTCGCACGCACACGATGGTTATCCCATTTTGTACAGTACACCTACTCTCCCCTTGGATCGTGGCGTTTTTCTTCTTCTGATGGGGCAGGTCCAGCAGACTGGGCCAAGTTCAGTCCGTGGTGCGCGCGGAGCATTTGTTGTATTTCATGGGATACGGCGTTCACGGTCACAGGAAGTGGGGGCACGGGCATGGATCATTGGAGTAACAGATTCGGGCGACGATGCTATACGTACTCCTAGATACCAACTGAGTTGACATTAAAAGGACACGTGCGGCTGGACGGGACAGCAGTGGAACGGATTGCAGCCTAGAGGACAAGTGGATGATGGTGAGGTGTTCGGATCCTTTGAGATGCCAAGCGACGACGTCACCCGGCAACCAGACTGGTGAGGAGGACCAAGATCATCGTTCTCCGCAAGGCAACCTGGAATTAACTTTCATTTGACACAAGACAGGAACCACGACCTTCCACCCACCCTTGCCGTTGACGTGCTACTACTGCTCCTCCTGCTATAATGCCAATTGTCTACAGCCACTCCATCTGTTCACTCTTCGACCGTCTGCCATCGCCGCCCTGAAACGACGTCCTACTGTTCGTGTGCGCGTGCACCATGACCCTGGGGCCTCGTCGCTGCCCCTCATCGCATCTCTCGATACCACACAGGCCACGCCTTTACCATGACCGCCGCACTGCCCCAGATCCGTGTTACGGATACGCATAGTCGCGAGTACGCCCCCTTGAGCACCGCGCCCGCCGAGTCGCCGCCCAAGAATGGCTTCGACGAAGACAGCCGCATTACACCTGCAAGCTCGAGTACGAAATAGAGCTCACAGTATTGGTACAGACCTTCACTAACTTGCCCACCAGCCCGGTCATTGTCCAGTGGAAACATGTCTCAATCGAACACGTCCAAGGACCCGACTCCTGCGGTGGCCCGGTCGTCAAAGGAGCAGTCGCAGGCAGACAAGGACGAGGGCATCTCCATGGTCGAATCGCAGGCACCCATAGATCCTTTATCGCAGGCACGTTGCCTCACCACTCGGGTCCTGCGCTCCAGCTAAGCTGATACATTGCAGCAAATACTTAAACGTACCAACACCCAGACCGATGTCCTACACAGGTTTCGTTCCGCAAACGAGGATGCGACCAACGCGTCTGCCGACAACTCGGCAAATCCCAAACCCTCGCGAGAAATGAGCAAGAGCGACGCTGTATCCTTGGCTCCATCCAAAAAGTAAGGGCAAAATGATCTCCCGGTGGTATTTATAGCCAGTTGTTGTTCAGGTGGATCCACATTTGGGGCAGAGAAGGGATTGGGGCTTTGTTTGTCCCCAATCACACTAGTCATGCAAACGTAAGCCGTACTGACGATCTGGTACCGACGCTGACGACTTCCCATCATTTGTCCGAGCAGGAAAGGAGTGTCATTTCTGAGCCGCTTCATCGGCAATAAGAAGAAAGATGCTGCCATCCAAATCATCGCCGACGATGACGCCTCTAGCGTATTTCGACCCGAAGGCATGAACGCTGAACTCTTTTCGCAACCCATCGACAACTTTGGCTACAGCCCGCGACATCCGCAGCCTCCACGGTACATCAAGATTCGGGCTAAATTCAAGAGGGAAAAGGAGTTCGACCGTGTATTCCTGGCGCAAGAGTTGCGCACGCAGCCACCGGCGCAAGATGGACAACGACCGACCACGAGCGGTGGCGGGCCGGGTGCAACCGCAAACCCTCCGAGACAAGCTACGGACAATCCAGTGTGGGCCTTGGAGTTCAGCAAGGATGGGAAATATCTCGCTGCGGGTGGTCAAGACAAGGCCGTACGGGTATGGGCGGTGATCACGAACCCGGAGGAGCGCGCGGCGCATGAGCAGGCAGAAGAGGTTGGCAATGGATCAATAGACGGATCGGGGCTCCACCTCAACGCACCCGTCTTTCACAAAAAGACATTCAGGGAGTACAAGGGACACGAGTCGACGATTCTGGACTTGAGCTGGAGCAAGGTTGGTGTTGGATACGCCTTGGAATGACAAGGTGCTGACGTGTGTAGAACAATTTTCTCCTCTCCTCGTCTATGGATAAGACGGTTCGCCTTTGGCATGTAAGCCGGCAAGACTGTCTCTGCACTTTCAAGCATGCGGATTTCGTCCCATCAATCCAATTCCACCCCAAGGACGACCGTTTCTTCCTTGCAGGCTCTCTAGACACGAAACTAAGGCTGTGGAGTATTCCCGACAAAAGCGTGGCGTTTTGGAACCAACTGCCAGAGATGATCACC
This sequence comes from Phyllosticta ampelicida, assembly GCA_020351975.1. Lineage (NCBI taxonomy): Eukaryota > Fungi > Ascomycota > Dothideomycetes > Botryosphaeriales > Phyllostictaceae > Phyllosticta > Phyllosticta ampelicida. Next base: position 28,833 of record JAIFKG010000547.1, on the reverse strand, counting down.
GCGGTATCCTTTACTCCTGACGGCAAAACAGCTGTCGCCGGTACTCTCAACGGACTCTGCCTCTTTTACGACACTGATGGGCTGAAATACCAGACGCAAATACACGTCAAGTCGAATCGCGGCAAGAATTCAAAAGGTAGCAAGATCACTGGAATTCAGATTGTGCAGCCAGCGCCGGGGACAACAGCAGGGGATGCCAAGCTGCTAGTCTCTAGCAATGACTCGAGAATCCGCCTTTACAGCTTCCGGGACAAAGGACTTGAGATCAAGTTCCGTGGACAAGAAAACAACTACAGCCAAATACGAGCCTCCTTCAGTGACGACGCCAAGTACGTGATATGTGGAAGTGAGGATCACAAAGCCTACATATGGTCGACTGGGCCCACCGAAGGCGACAACAGGAACCAGAGGCCTGTGGAAATGTTTGAGGCGCACAGCTCAATCGCAACGTGCGCCATCATGGCTCCAACAAAGACGCGCCAGTTACTCAGCGGCTCTGAAGATCCCGTATATGACCTCTGCAACCCCCCACCTGTGACACTGGTCAGCCGAGCCGAATCCGTTTCCTCGAAACCGAACTCGGAAAATGGCAGTGTTCAGGGTACGCCCAAAGCTAGCAGCTTCAAAAAGGCCCGGGAGACGCCAGCATACATAGCGCGGCGCGCACACTCTGACGGCCAAATCATCGTCACGGCAGACTACACTGGATGCATCAAAGTGTTCCGGCAAGACTGCGCCTTCACCAAGCGCAAAAGCGCCCACGACAACTGGGACGCCGGCTCCGTCTTCTCTCGCAAAACTGTCGGCTCCAGCAAGAGTATGGGCTTCAGCATCGGCGTGGGGCGGAGCAACTCGACCAAGACACAATCTAGCAACCGCCACAGGCGGGATTCGACGGCAATCACAGACACCCAACCTACATCGGATCGCATACTCTCGTGGCGCCAGAACATAGCAGGCAGCGGCGCTAGCAGCATCAGAAATGGCAAGACTGATGGCGGCCACAACGCCTCGCCCAATAGGTTCAGCGTCGCGTCGGCGCGCTCGTCGCACGCGAGGATTGACAATGGTACGCCTCCACCACTGCCCCTGCACCACATCAACGATACCGCTGCCGACTCGGCGAAGAAGTCGTCGGAAGCCATGCTCCGTCCGCAGACTTCGGGGGGCGCGTTGGGATCGCAGAGGTCGCCAGCCTCGTCGCAATCAAACAGCCAACCGCAATCGATCCTCTCTCTCCCGCGCTCGCAGCGCTCGGCTACGAATACACAGGGCGCTGGTGCTCCTTCAGCGACTGTCGTGAATGGCGCCACCGCTGGCAGTCACGAAAACCAAAACCCAATGTGGATCCAGGGCGACAAGTCGTACGCATACTACAACACGGAGAATTGGAAGTCGCAGGCCAAGAAGCCGCCCATGCCAATGGGTCCGAGCGAAAGCTTTGTCAGTCAGCTGAGTAGTGAGGCGGATAGTAGCAGTGTCGAGGGGTCGGTGAAGGGGAGGTAGGTTCAAAGTTATGGGTGGAGAGGGGACAGGGAGATGATGAGGACGGGGCTGGTGCTGGACATTAGCCTCACGAGTGAGGTGAGAATTGGCACGATGAAGGGCGGCAGTGTCGCTCATAAATGCGAAGCAGAGCAAGAAGAGGTAGACGTAGATGACGGGATTTGGAGTAGACTGCAATCACTCGGCCAGCAAAGCTTTCGTTTTTGGGTCGCTGCGGGGCTGCAACAACCTTTTGGATGGCCCCGGGTCCTTGGCCAATGAGGCTGGTATAGCTGTCTAGCTAGGGCACTTACGGCCGAATGGGGATAGACCCGAATAGGTACTCCGCCCCATGTATGTGGCAGGTAGCTAAACCAGCAGAATATTGTAGAAAACTGCGGTATCGTCTCTGAGTGATTTTGCGTGTGTTCCAAGTTGGGCGCGTGGGCGCGTTGAATAGCAGGCACCGAGCTGAGTATTAACTACATTGGATTGCCTTGGTCTTCGCACTCTTTTCTCCCAAAAGTCGACGTCGGTTAAAGGCCTTGCCGCTTCTACGGCCGCCGTAGAAGCAACGGCTCGCGAGCAACAACACTGGCCATGGGGGGAACGGGGAGTGCTGCTAGAATGACCCAACTCCCTTATTTTCCCTGTATCTTGAGAAGGAGGAAGCGCGAATTCCCAGAGATTCACCAGAGAAGGTACTGAGTATAATTACCTGTCTACGTGGCCTCCCTCTTTTGGAGGACAAAATGGGGAAGCAAGCGAGCAGATTTTTCCCCTGACGAGGCGCTGCAGTCCAGCGCAGGCCTCGTCCGACGTCACAGTGCGTGTACGACCTCTTTCTCTACCGAGTGCTGGCTGCAAGAAGATTGTCTATAGCAGATGCAAGGCAAGCAGGGGATTTCCAGGTAAAATCTTTGATCAGTATGGCGAGCAGTGCAGCCCGACAGAATGAAGAGAATTCAGATACAAGTATCTTAACGAAGTCGAACATGGGTGAAGTTCACAAGGAACCAAAGGTGAAGGTGTTTTGGACGCAGCTACGCCTCGCGCCTTGTAGATGTTCCACGTGCCGCGCGCCAACGCCATGTTTGCACATCGTGAGATTCGGCAGTCTGGCTTAGTTACTGGCCAACAAGAGATCTGGGGGCCCCTAGAGACCTGTGGCAGCTCAGTTACTGAAGGCTCCATCTACACCTCCTGTTTTCCACTCCAACAAGGATGTCGCGTAGGTGAAGCGGCCGACGGAAGACATAGCCGTGGCCTGGAAGAGCCTCAGGCTGGTTGATAGGTAGTTTGGGTGAGAAATAGAAATCAGGCGTGCAAAAGATGAAGAGAAGTAAGCGACGAAAGATAATAGTAGATGACCTGAAGAGGGTGGAAGAGAGTGAACAAAATCATTGCAGTTTCGGCCGTCACACAAAGAGCATCGATCTCGTATTCTCACACCAAAAACGATACAAATTCTGCGCCAGGAATCAAGACCACCTCATTTCTTCTGTTGGGAGCCAACGAGACGAAAGAGGCGGAGACAACCAGCCGAACACTGTAAAAAGACGCCCCAGGCAACACGGAGTGAACCGAAGAAAAAAAACCTAACCACCACGAAGAGAGACAGGCGGGGAAGGATGTACCGACCGGAGCGCGCACCTTTCCCGCTGCCGGCTGGCTCGTGATGGGCAAACGATACGAGAGAAGCTCGTATAAGCCAAGTTGCTTTAGCAAATGTTGGTATGCCATATCCCTGTTCGTCTGACTACTGACTGGCGAAGGGGAGGTTGGTGGTGGTGATGATGGTGATGACGGGACCTTGTATGATGATGTGATGGCTAGATGCCTGTATGTGCCTGAGTCCTTGGACAGTTAAAGTGGCATTTGGATTTAGATTCAGGCTATATGAGTCGCGATTGTAATATTGCTGTGGTGGTGGTGAGCATAGTGGGGGAGATGTTGGCACACTCCGCCGCGGCGCCTGCCCCTGGTTAGTCCGTTGTGGTGTTAGTTGGGTGGTGGGTGGGTGGATTATTGAACTTACTTACCCTACCCTGCTTGGCCTGGGTAGCGAGAAAATGAGAGGCTACGTGACTCGAGTGATCCCAAACTACAAACAAACCTGAGCCCTGGCCGTTCCTTGGAGTATGGGTTGCAAGACCCGCCGCTCTATGTGCTCTAGACCCGTGGATAGTTTAGTCCCCTGTTTGTTGATAAGGGTTTGATCAAGGGACGAGTTGAGGGCTGTGACCTGTGGGGCTTTTGAGATGGGCGTTTCTGGTTTGCACAGACCGCTGAAGCGTAATCCTCACATCCTCAACTCTTGCACAATTTAGAACACACCTGAAAATACAGGGAGGTGGCAAAATTAGAAGCTGAGCAATTGCATGCACGCATGCACACAGTTATTGAGAAGTGACTTGCAAATTTCTCGTGCAAAGCCGTGACCTTGCACTCCCGGTTCCTCCAGGTTCAAATTGTTTTTCCTCTTCTCTTTCCAATTGCATGCCTTGGATGCTTCAGCACATACGATCACCACACTGTTACTACATGCGGGTAGGTTAATAAGCATAAAGACGTGAGCGGAATCTTTCAATCGCTTATTCCACAGTTGCAGCCTCATTCCTGTCTCGTTTCTGTCCGTTCCTGTCTCGTTCCTGTCTCGTTCCTGTCTCGTTCCTGTCCCGCCTGGCCAAACCTGACTTGACCTTACTGGCTGACCCTAGCATGCAGTTCTATCCTGAATTTCCCCCATGTAGCTTAGCTGTCTGGCTGATAGTACCCTTGACGGAAAACACCCGTTATTGGCCACGTTTACTAAATGCCGCTCGTGGGTGTGCAGGGGATGCGGCTACTTGTGGGAATAAAAGGATGGCTAGTAGAGAGCACTACTAAATTTTGTTTTTTGTCGCGTCTCACGGCGCCCGGATGCTGTTGCCAGTGACAGTCTCTGTTGGAAAGGGATTGAAAGTTTTGACATCGTCAAGCTTGTAGAGAATGCTGCTTATGAATGTATTGGTCAGTTGCTCGCGATAATATCATATTCTATGCTCTCTTCTAAGCTCATATTAACCCGATCATCGGTTTAGTGTTCGAAACATGTTTAGTCACGGCTCCCGCCTAGGACGGCGGCGTCAGGTCGCCGACAGGCAGGCAAATAACAGGCATAGAGAAGCAAGCTAGTAATGTAGGTAGAGTGCGCGTCTCGCTGCATCCTGGTGTTTCTTGTGAGGGTTCGATTCGGATTTTGTTGGGGGTTGCTGGTATCGTGTGCTGGATGGCTGGATATGTAGGATTGAATGTACTATGGTCAGAAATTATTTAACTTGAGTGTTTCTTTCGAAATGGTGGATAATTGGTGATGGATTGGTGGCTGCTGGCTGGTGGTGGGTGAGCGGGCATGCTAAAAACCGTCCCAAAGGAGGCAATGCGTGAAAACTGTATGACAAGATGACGTGCTGCCTGTCGCGATGGTTCAGCGTGGTGGGCGAACGGTTCCTTGTTCCGGCATAATTTAATTCAAGACACATACTACGTGAGCTTCTTTATTGGAATGGAGAACAAGAAAATATGGGCCAACACTCATCTGGGGTGGTGTGGTTCTCGGTGTGATGCTTGCGCCGAACCAACTAGCCTAGTTTGTGGCGAGCCCCAAACTCATTTAGGACCCTGGTGCTATCGCACTAGCCTATTCGCTGCAATGCGCTGGCAAGGAGGCCCAGTCGGCCAACGTATTAACGTTGCGCAAATCACAACAGGCTGTTTGGCCGGTCCTTGCGGGGACGTCTGCTTATCTATGCCTATGCTCTAGTTGCTGGCGCAAAGTTGGGCGGACATAAGCGATCTCAAGTCATAAGTCGCTCTGCGAGTTGTGGCAGGACTGGATGCCCGTTTGGTGTGTAACTCTGCTTGTGATGCCAATTGTGATCCACTCGAAAACGCCGGCAAGCTGCAGGAGGTGGCGACGAGGGAACGAAGGGAGCGGACTAGATTTGGATAAGGGAACCGAATGTACGAAGCTTGATGAAGTCAAAACGCCATGGCGCCATCACGGCTCTGCCTCCTCATGACGGTGCCATATTAATTTATCGGGATACTCAAAAAATCATATCATTCCCTGTGCATTCTTCGTATTCAGGCGGTTCAGCAAGTCGGCTCACCAGTAAGTGAAGTGAGGAACAGTGTGAACCGCGTCGCGCTTGAAGTGATGTGTGTTGCGGCTGATGCACGAACAAGTCAAGGTCTGTGGTCTAGAATGAACAGAGGAGGACCAGGCCGAGAGGCTCGAGCGGACGGAAAACGGATGAGTTTGATCATTATGAAACGAGATGCAAAGGCGTGGGACGGGCGGAGTAGCTAGGAGCCGTTGCCGCCCTCGCTCTTGCCATCCGAAGGGCCTCCGCCTTGAATGGTTGCCTCCAGGGCATCGAGGCGGCGCGACATGTCGTCCACTATGATGGACAAAGAAGGGCTGCGGTTAGCTAGGGTGTTTTGATTTTGGGGCTCAGATAATTGAATTCATGCGTGATCGATAAGAGAGAGTTCAAAGAGTAGAGCAACCAGATGTTGAATGTTTTCCATGCGCTTGTGACCAAAAATCTAGACGGAAGAACAGCGCGGGAAAGGTAGTAAACTTACTCTTTTCGAGCAGCTCCTTGGAAATGCCCTGAAACTTAGTGGACAGCTGGTTCAACAGCTCATCGACGACAGCTGTAAGCTCTGCAGAACCACTTTCAGAGCCCTGAGATGTCGTATATTAGCAAACAAGCGCAATAGGAGGCGATGGGGAAAGCGAGGAATGGTACCGAGCTGCTAAGGGTGGTCGTCTCTACGCGGTCTGACATGCTGGAGTTTAGGAAGCTGTGTTGTGTGTAGACTTCAGGTTGCAGTGAGCTGGTCACCATAGTAGCAGTAGTCGAAGGTCACCAGAAAGTAGTAGTGACGGAAAACGGCGTTTGGGTAGGACTACTCGGAGGGTGTTGTGCCCCAGCCGTGCACGGTCCCACTGAGGGCGGTGAGCAGCGGCCAAGACTCGTTGATCGCGTTTCTCCAAAAATTTCAGAATTGCATACTCCTACTCCCGCAAACCACCGAATACGCCTCGCGCTCGTCTTCTTCCCCCATTTTTACTTCCTTCACCGGCAAAGATGGTCAAGCCAAGCGGTAGCAAACTCCTCAATGCCCTCCAAAAGGAAAAGGGCTTCGACTACAAACAGGAAAAGCAAAAGCGCATGCGCAAGGAAGCTGAGAAGAAGCGCACCAAGAAGCAGCCCGAAGATGGCCCTACAGAGAGTGACGGCGAGGATGATGTAGCTGGAGGCCTATGCATGAACCGTGCTGCGCAAGAGGATGGCTCGAGGGGTTCAGCAGCGGAAGAGGCACAGTTCGAGTCTGACGAGGGCAGCGATCATGAAGAGGACACATCCAAGGTCATACTCCAACCTCGTAATGCTTCGAATGTTCAGCAATCTGACTGACTAGTAGGTCGACCTCTCGAGACTGGAAAACAGCGACTCGGATTCCAGCGTTGACGAGCTCGAGGAAAACGACGAAGACGACGATGAGGAAGAGGATGTGCCCTTATCTGATCTCGAATCCGTCTCCTCGGATGAAAAGGGTGACCTAATTCCCCACCAAAAACTCACCATCAATAATACCACAGCGCTCATGGCCGCCGTCAAGCGAATCGAGATGAAGACCTCCAAGCTTCCCTTTTCCGAACACCAATCCATTACAAGCGCCGAGCCTGTGGAAATTGAGGATACCAACGACGATCTTAACCGAGAATTAGCTTTCTACAAGCAGGCACTTGTCGCAGCCAAGGAGGGTCGCCGTCTTTTGAAAAAGGAAGGTGTGCCATTCTCACGACCCCACGACTTCTTTGCGGAGATGGTCAAGAGTGACGAGCATATGGGCAAAATCAAGCAAAAGCTCGTTGACGAGGCGGCGGGCAAGAAGGCGGCTGCGGAGGCTCGGAAGCAGCGCGATCTCAAGAAATTCGGCAAGGCGGTGCAAGTCGCGAAGCAACAGGAGCGCGACAAGGCCAAGCGTGAGACGCTGGAAAAGATCAACCTGCTTAAGAGGAGTAAGAATAACGATTCGTTCTCGAGTCTTATTGCTGATCATCAACAAAACAGAGCGCCAAGGTGCCGGTCTCGAAAACGAAAAGGAAGACGACATGTTCGACGTTGCTCTTGAGGACGCTGCCGAGACAGCTCGGAAAGACAAGGCAGACCGCCGTGCCTCAGGTGCGCAAAATACCAAGAGGGCAAAGAAGGATGCCAAATTCGGTTTCGGTGGCAAGAAACGCTTTGCCAAGAGCAACGACGCCCAAAGCAGCGCCGACACGAGAGGATACTCGGCGAAAAAGATGAAGGGACAAAGAGGTGCTGCCAAGAAGAGGCCCGGAAAAGCGAGACGACACGCTGGAAATTAAACACATCACGCGGCATTTGGAGGAGTAGGCGCCTGAGCGAATTGGCCGAGTAAGGAGACAGCATTAAGAAGGCGTTTTCGGCGTACTTTTCAGCACTAGCATACTGGGATAACAGATTTGGCTCGGTAGGTGATGTCATTCTGATGGGTGTAAAATTAGCTACATTGGGGAGTGCTCTACATTGAGTACGCTAGCTCAGGGAGGGCTACCCTCCTTTGGCACTCCAAATATATTGCAGCTCTCTCAAAAACCTGCATCAAATAGAGTCTCCGACTGGTAATTTTCAATTCAAAAGCTAATTGCGTGATGTAGTTGCTCCCATTCCAGATTCGCCAAAAAAAACTCCTCATAGTTGCTGCATCATGAAGTGTGCCCTTACCGCCATGGAAAATAAGTCTTCTCAGCCTCGGCCTCGCTGTGCTATCAAAATCCGGGGCCTCCAAGCTGTTGACCGCGAGCGTCAGGGCCATATCTCCGGGCTCACTCAGGCCACTAAACCTCAAAACATGATTAGACATATTCACAAGTGTTTGAAATCCAAGGTTTGAGAGGCCCATCGGGGAGTTCTGGAGAGTCTCGTTGCTGCCTGGCAATTTCACGAAGAATCTTGCCGAGGTATGCGGAATTGACGCAGGTCAAAGTCCTCTCGCTCGGATGGCGTTCTGTCTCCAAGATGTTGCGGCGGAGAGGGGCTTCTGCGTTCGCCTTTGACGTGGCTGTTCCCACCTCCGCCAAGGCTGGCAGCGAGCTTCGCAGCAACTTTACTGGATTCGGCGGAGCTCTCTTGAGTCGAGCGATCTGATCCGTGATGAGTACTTCCGCTGAAGCGAACGTCTCCCAAGGGGATTTCAGCACCTTTAGCTGCGAATTCTTCCAGCGTCTCTCGGCTGGAAACCTCACGCACATTGGCATCTGGGTTGCGCGACTTGCCGCCCATGTGTTCTGCAATGTTGCGTCCCAAAGAAACAAACCAGAGTGGCTTGTCTCCCGCGTTGTACTTGCCAACGCTCCAGTACTCCCGACGCTCTTCATCCACTGGTCTAACGCGCCCGCAAGAGATGAGCCGAATGAGGTACAGTGGGACGTTGATGGCGACATAGACCAACATGCCCGCGATGACTCCGTAGGCGGTCGAGTATGACATGGGGATGAAGATGATGGTCACGAAAGCAGGTACGGCATCTCCGATGTAATTCCAGTTTACAGCCGTGACCTGACGCACCATCATTGCCCCAACCAAAATGACGGTCGATCCTGTAGCCCATGGCGGTATTGAAGCGAACACAGGCGCAAAAAACAGAGTGATGGCGAAGCAGAGTCCCGTCGTGACCGCGGTGATGCCTGTCCGACCTCCCTCGGCGATTCCGGCGCCAGACTCGATGTACGCAGTGACTGGTGATACGCCAAGGAGGGCTCCAAATGCGATGCTGACCGCGTCAGTGCAATAAGCGAGAGTAGAACGCGGGAAATCCCCTGTAGAAGCATCCACAACGCCGGAAAAGCGGGCCATACTGTACAGGGTCGCAGTACAGTCAATGATATCAACGTAGAGAAAGGTGAAGAGTGCCAACACAAAATGCCCGGGAGCAGCACTGACGTCCCACTCAAGCGCATTGAGAGTCGTGCGAAGCGGGTGAAAGGTTGCTACTTGCTTGAAGAAATCGAACCTGACGTTGCCATCCGGAGTGTGGGGAAAGTAGGTGAATGAGGTCGATCGTCTGGTGTTGCCAAGGTGTCAGGCTTCAGCTCGGATTCACGTTTCTCATGATCACCGGAGACACTTACGGCCAGGAGATGGCGGACACCACGAGGATGCCGATAATCATCGCAGACTTGATTTTGTACGCCATGAGCATAGCAGTTAAGACACCACCGCAAAATATGGCGATCCAGAGCTAGAACTGGTCAGACAGCAGCACTCGAAACGTGAACTCAAAAACATCCTTACCGAGGGATTTTGCATTTTGTGGCTCTGGCATTCACCAAGCGCATTGCGATACTGCTGTGGACAACCACCCAAGTCTAACGGCGTCGACGTCGATCCCGTTATTGCTCCGATTCCCGCACCATAGGATAACCCAATTTCAGCTAGGAAGAGACCAATACCACACGCGGCGGCAACCTTCAATGATGTCGGTAGCAGTCGGACGAGCCATTGACGCATACCGAGGAGAGAGAGCAAGACGAATATGAAACCTTCCGTGAATACCGCTGTGAGGGCGAGACCATAAGAGACCGAACCAGTGCCATGGTAGCCGACGACTTGGTACGCGAAGTACGCATTCAAACCCATTCCAGGAGCCAATGCGACAGGAAGGTTGGTGATCAAACCGAAGAAGAAAGAACCAAATGCGGAGACCGCAGTGGTCGCGGTGATCAGGTCCCGATTCAAAATCAGTAAGCAACTTTGATATTCCATGTTTTTCGCGCAAGTTGGGTCTTTCAGGTCGTTGCATTTGCATGGTCCTCCAGAGTCTGTCAAGATGGCTGCGTTGACAGAAATGACATAGGACATTGTAAAGAAGGTGGTCAAGCCGGCGCGAACCTCAGTCAAGAACCGCGTGTTCTTGATCTCCTTCTCCTGTACACGGGTCAGCAATCATGGGCCGACTTTCTCCCACGTCGAATCAACTTACGTGCCCAGACCCATCCAGACGAAAGAAGCGACCAAATCTCGAGTCCGCTATGCTCTTGTCCAACTTTGCGCATTGTTGCCTGATTGACTCCATGACATTGAAACGTCCAAGACGTACAAGAAAGGTGTTGTGGTAAACGACAGCAAACAACGCACGACGGGACAGCCACAGGTGACTAAGAAGTGGATCAACCTCCTATTTCCTGCCCCAGTACCTAGCGCAAGCAGAGAGAGCCGGACTACCATGAACGGGAAGTAACGGTTAGAACGATCTACGCGAGCGCAAGGAAATCGACCATGCGAGACCGGCAATGACGGGAACCTATCCTGGCACATATAAGGGGCCGAGGGGAAAGGCACAAGATCAGAGTGCAAACTAGCTGTCAAGCCGGGCCGACGTGGTTGAACCCTGTTGACTTGGGCTTTCGGCAGGGACTACGTCTTGAACGCTTCCAGCACGACGGTGGCGTCGGCGGTTATCACAACCTCAGCTCTGGCCAGAAGGGGTTTTACACTCTGGTGGCCGTCCGACTGTTCAAAGTATCTCGATCATTGACAAACGGCACCGGGCGCGGTACGAATTCAGGCTTGTTAACCATCAAGGCAAATCTCGATATACAGCCGCAAAATTCCTAAGCGCGTACCTGGCAGCAGCGCCAACTCTAACACAGCGATGCATCGCAGAAAGAGGAAACAGCACAGTGGTATCGCTCCAGGAAGCGGATGAGAGCGGACGTGTGAAACGGCCGCAGAGAGTTTGCAGGCCACACTCATGGGATAGCCCTAGCCTTGTCAGGCTCCTACGGCAGCAGTCCCCATGACACCTCAAGTCTTCGCCCAAGCGACCCCCAGGTTTCTTTAAAGTTTCCCATGCTGTCCATCCCCGCTTCGTGCCTGTGCACCCCGTGCCACGCGCACCCAATCTCGGCCACCCTGTTTCCGTGTCTCTAGCCTCGAAGCTTAGTTGCTAGCCGTCATGAGCGGGTGCCCGCGAATCTTCTCTCAGGCTTCGATGCCTTGACTCGCTCATTCTGCCGCGTTAGACTCGGCCCGCGCTTCTGCTATCTTAGACCTGTACGCCGATCCGTTAGATGATGCTGCCTTCTGAACTACGTTGGTCGAGACCTGAGCTATCCATGTGGTAATTGTTACTCCAATGTTTTCCGCAGACCTTTCGTGGGCGCACGAGGCAGCCGAGACGGTGGGGCAGGCGCGAGAGAGGAAACTGAAGGGCCGTGAAAAGAACACCTCTGCTGCAAGTCTCAATATCGACAGTGGCGCTTCCGCCTGGTCACTTCCAGCACGCAATAAGTCGGTAAAATCGAGCCAACCGCTCAGGTCTCCCAAGTTATCCAAATCACAGAACAAATTGGAGACGGGACATCAAAAGTCGGGTTACAAGCTATCAGGCAAGACCTCACTTGCTCCTCCTGGCGCGATTCCGGCGTATCTGTGCGAAAGCACTCCCCAAACCTGCTTCACGACAACTTCCGGTACGTCCGCCGAGTCCGGATGTCCAAGGGTTGTCATATTGACATGAACAGTGTCGACGACCAAGGCCAAAGGACACGACCCGGATGAGCAATCAACCAAGGACAAAAAGGTTGTTGGCAAGGTTCAGGTGCACGAAGTGCAGTCGTTGAGTGAGGACTCATACGTCACTCGCACGACGACACAAGAAGTAGGTTGCTCCTCTTGTCCCCTTGCTCTCGTCTTCTCACACAATCTCTGCAGGTCTGGTGTCCGTCGAATGGCGCAAGTACTGATGAAGAAAAGACGTCTCCGTCGCTTCCTGGCAGGTAAGTGAATTCACACGTGCGACATCTGTGTTCTCGAGACAATAGCCTTTTCCCCTTTGCCTTGGAGCTCGCGCGTCACGATTCAGCCACCTAGACAGATCCGTGAAGTCGGCAATTGTTGACATTTCCAGGTCTACAAGCTCTATATCATTATCAGCTTCGATTTCGTCTCATGTCTATGACGATTATGATACCGGATCTTCCGTTGAGCATGCTGCCGAAAGGCTCACTCCTGCTTGCAACTGGCAGGCTCCCTCGGATTGGGATATCGCCTCCAACAAGTCTCATGGCAGCCGAATGTCCTCGGACGCGACACCTACATTTGACGACATGTTTGTCTGCGAACCAGACGCAAACACGCTCTCCGACTTCCAACGCTTCATCCGCCGAATGGAAAAGGCTGGACCAGAGATAATCCTAAGCCAGCTGAACAGAGATGTCGCGGCCGAGGACTTTGACCATCCTGAAAGAGAGGGCGAGATTGATGTCGAGCGACACTTGTGGGCGCTAACGGCTCTACAACTGCAAAACATTGAGAACTCGTTGGTTCCAAATCAAGGAGTCGGACCTCTAATGGGCCTGCCAACTCTTTTCCGACAACCTAAGCGTGTCCTTGAGCTCTACAGCAATCTAGGTATGCATCAACTCGCGCATCCGTGGCAAGCAGACTGCTGACCTTTCGCAGCCGAGGTCTACCAATTGTCTGCTGTGTACCCTAAATCACACATTTCGTTTATTACGACCAAAACACCTCTAACCTCGATCCCCATCCCCTCGAACGTCCAACCGCTCACCGTTCCCTACGCCGGCCTCCTCCCTCTTCCATACGCCGCTACTTCTTTCAACCACATTCGCGCCGCAACGCTGGCCGCGCAACTCCCCTCGTCGCAAATCAAAGCGCTTCTCCGCGATCTCTTCCGCATTCTTGCACACGGTGGCATCCTCGAACTGCGCCTTGCTGAACCAACCCCCACCAAAAAAACACTTGGCCCTCTCTTCCGCAATTGGTTGGAGGACCGCCTGCTGCCAGGACTCGAGCGTGGCACGCGGTGCCACCATCCGCTCACGGTGATACCGGAGTGGGTGGCAGATGCGGGCTTCCGTATTTTGGAAGGAGCCGACGACATAGCTACGCACAAGTTGACGCTGCCCGCAACAGCCATGTCGCAGATGATTGAGGGGTCATGGTCGCCAACATCGAAGTTGGACAAGGCCGAAACCGGATCGGGCAAGTCGAGTAGCAGAAGCCAGGAGACGAGTCCTGCTTCACCGCGGCGCAAGATGCGGCAAGAGGACATGCGCAGCCGGCCAACAGAGGAAAGCGTTAACAAAAGGTTTGGTATTATCGGCGTCAGTGGCCCAAAGCTGCTGGATAGATCGCCGGGCTTGGAACCCGTTGTTGAAGAGTCGCTCGCTGACGAGGAAGATGATGCTGCGGCACGGCTCAAAAACGAGCTCGCTGCACTTGTTGCGCGCAATCTCTGGAAAGATTCCTGGGGCGCGTTTGTGAATGAGGGACCCTGGTGGTGGGATGACCAGGAGATCGTCAGGGAGTGTTGGGAATTCGGGACGGAGTTTGAGTGTGGGACTTTGTTTGCGTTCAAGGAGTAAAAGTCTTCTCTCCTTCTGGATGAAAATGGAGAGGCCTCGCTGACGATGTCGTCGTTTGCTGACTCTCCTCTATCAACCTTTCACGCTGCCTCCGAAATTGCTGCGCTTTTTGTATCCTGGGCGTTGTCGCTGGGACGTCGCATTATACCATCTCTTTTCTCATTTTCCTTAACTTGTTCCTCTTTCTTTGTTTCTCCGGCTCTCTTTTCACTCGACAATTGTCACCCCTGACTCATCTTTTCCACGATTTTTCTCTTCACGCATGCTGGTGGCCTACTCTCCTAGCTTCTCTACTACCTCGACGACCTCGAACTCAAGGGACACGATTGTCGATTTATGGACGGGCGCGGGCAGATGGACGGAATGAATTTGGAAAACAATTCACGGCCTGCGAATCTCCTTGTTTCTCTTCTTAGCGGTGAACAAGTTTTCCGTACTGCGCTTGCTAGCCTGCTCCTTGATCTAGTACATATTTAAAATGGTTCAATGGAGACCGTTTTCACCATTCCCGACTCAAAACTCCTACCTCAATATCGGTTCAGACCGCGGAAGGCAGAGGGAAGCACTGCACGCACACACGCCATCACTGCTGCTACTGCTACCATAGCCAGTCTCACTGATCCCTGCCCAAACACGGGCAACAGACACGTGCACACTTACCCACCCATGTGGCCCAACAGCCGGTTCCGCGCATCCGATCGATTAGCGGCAGACAGGCAAACTGCAAGCTTCGAGAAGCGACAGTTAATCGGCAGGATAAAGCACCACGTTGAATAACCGGGCGCAGCCTACATTTCAACGCGGCAGATGGGCTGAGATGGAAAAATAGCAAAAGCCAGCCGCACACACCCAGATCAAAGCGGCCAACGGAGAAGACCAAAGCGGCGAGCGACGCGGCGACACTTATTTCGAAACAGCGTCCCGGTTGCAGAATTTTCGATTGACTGCGCGCCTGAAATCACGCACGAGCTGAGAAAAGATCAGAGCGCTGTGCCGTATGTCGTCTCGGGAGAAGGAGAGCAAGGCTGTGACTGGCGGCTTACAAGGCCACCGGGTTGGGGACATCGCTGGCTGGCGTCCGGGGTAAATGGGGAGGGCCCGCCCTGCACGGTATAAGAGGTGTGGCGCAGGTGGCCACCCTGCCCAGGGACCCTGTGTGCGTGCTGCGTGCTGTTTTTGGATGCTTCGCTGCGATGGCTTGCGTTGCATGGCAGGACGGCAGGACGGCAGGACGGGCACGCTAGGGGGCTGATGCGGTCGTCATGTTGTAACATTAGCACAATCGGCCGTTTAGAAGCTGCGGTTCCTTTTCCTGGCTTCTTCACGTGCAAGCGGGAAAAAAGAATTCATCTAGGCCAGAGGCAAAACTTTTCCAGATCGGAGCTCTACATGCAAGGGACTAAAGCTTGTCTTCAACGGCTCTTGGTCAAGCGAGCAGAAAATGCGTACTCGCCCCAACAATGCGTTTGTTTTGGGTTTTTTTCTATCGGTTCAATTCCCTCCTTCGTCACATCGACTTGGAATGAAAAATCGGCAAGAAGCAACTGTGCGGCGGGTTGGGCTTTTGCGCGTTAGGGACCGCCGCGATGGGTGCGAAAAGTGCTCCTTGAGGTTCATCGGATATTTTGTAAAGGTGATGCTGTTCCCTTTCTGCCCCACGCCGCGACAGCGCGAGTAGAGACTGTCCAGACAACGGGAGTGAAGCTGCTTATCGGATCAGAAGGGAAGCAGTGCAGAGGTTTGTCATGCTGTGTACCGTGTTGAGCGACCGCCTCAAAACGTGCTCTTCGGAATGCAGTGCATGGCTGAAGGTGACGGTGTGACGCAAAAAGTAGGCGGCTGTTTCGGGACGCTTATCAAGTAGATCGCTAATGCTGTACAAATGTTGATGTAAATTCCATCTAGTCATTTCACGACGTCTTGCTTTTCCATTCAATTCTTGTCATGCGGCAAACCAAACCCAAACCCAAACCCCAACCCCGACAATGATGCCTTCATTTCGTTCACAATTCGGTCTTGCCGTCATCCTTCTTGAACAGGCGCAGAATGTTGGTCCTAGCGGTCAAGTCGTCACGCTTCTCAGGGGCCAGGCCGCCCTTCTTGAGCAGACCCGACAGGCGGGTGAGCTCCTTTTCGACGTATCCCTTGTTGGCCGACAGCTTCTCAAAGACGCGGACGTAATAGTCCTTGTACCTGCCGTCTGCCTCGGCTGCTACCTTCTTGGCCTCCTCGACGCCCTCGACCCAGTTGTCCTTCGCCTTTTCAATGACGGTGTTGAAAGCCTCGATTGTGCCGCCGAGAGGGGTGAGGCCGCCACCAGGGGCGCGGTGCGTGCCCGCCTGCTCATTGAGGTAAGAGAGGAAGGAGATTTCGGTGCGGCCGCCAGTGTACTCGACGGGCGTGGAGCTGCCTTTGGGGAAGAACTTGATTGTCGGGTACGACTTGACGCCAAATTCCTCGGCGATGGCCTTGGAGTTGGGGGCTTCGACGTCAACCTTGGCGATGACAACCTCGGGGTCGGTCTTGAAGTCCTGGGCCAGAGTCTCCCAGATGGGCGCGAGGCTCTTGCAGTCTGTGCAAATAGCGTCAGCGAACAGGCTCAGAGGGCTCCAACTCGTCTTGTCCTCCTCGCGGGTTGCAAATGTACTCACGTCCACACCAGGGCGCAGTGAAAGCAACAAGAACATTCTTGTCGCCACCAATCTCCGCCTTGAAGCTCTTGTTATCCAACATGACAACCTCAGACGGGGCCTTGCCCTTGACTTTGGGCTTGATGCCCGTCTTTTCCTCAATGAAGGCGCCCAAGCTCTCCAGGTCGCGGCCTCCTTTGTAATCCTCAGGCGTGTCACTCTTGCCATCGAACCATTTGAGGGTGGGGAAGCCCTGGACGCCAAACCTTTGGCCCAGCGGCTTGTGCGCGTCGGCGTCGACCTTGGCCACGCTGACCTTGTCCTTTGCGTACCCGAACAAGCCACCCAGCTCTTCGTACACGGGCGCCAGGTTCTTGCAGTGCCCGCACCACGGCGCGAAGAACTCGACTAACGCCGGCTTGCCCGACTTGAGCACAATGTCGTCAAAGTTGTCGGGGTCGAGGTCGAGGACTGCGGCGCTGGCGGACGCGCCGAGGAGGGCGAGCCCGCTAAGAACTGAGAGGCGGACCATTGTGAAATTTCGACGGTCCCTGTAGTTGGAGATGAAAGTTGCAAAAGGTACTGTTTTTGAGCTTTTTGAGCTCGGAGCTTGGGGACTGTGTAGAGATGGCTAGGGGTCAAGTTGTCTCGGCGCTGCGGCTGTCGCCACCGCTGTTGGATTAGTCAGGCAGATCTGAAAAGGACAGCAAGCAACTTTCCTATTTGGGAAGTTGGATCGGAGCTCCACTTGCTCTCACGTGCCAAGCTCTTTGGCCTCTGCAGTGATAGAACTCCTTTACATAGAAATGCCATATGAGTTTTCAGTCTATACTCTGATGAAATGGTATTGTGTCCAAACCTGGTCGTTAATGGCATCAAAACTTAAGAAAACCCCCCTTTTAATCCTGACGCCTTCTAAATCTACTAACTAGTGACGTCTTTTGCTCCTGTCCGTCTTCCGCTTTGACGCCTCCAGCAATGACCTCCTCATCGTACCTCTCGCTCGACCTGTCGCCTTCCGCCAGGCTAATCTCGTTGATTTCGTCTCCAACCTCCATCCATACGTCGCTCGTCGCCGGTACTGGGCTGACTTTGCACAGCAACCAGTACACCGCGCTGCTGACAATGAATCCAGTAAAGTAGTTGAGGTTGTAGATGTAGGTTGCACCAGCCGGCACCTTGCGGCCGACGGCGCCCGCAAAGCCCACGACGTTGATGAGGATTCCCGCAATGTAAGCCGCGTAGCCGCGCCAGTGGAAACCGGCTGTGAAGAAGTAGGGCGCGGACTTTCGGCTCGAATAGAGCTGCTTGATGTCGTAGTAGCCCTTGCGAACAATGTAGTAGTCGCAGAGCATGACGCCCGCGATCGAGGACAGGAAAACTGAGTAGGCAGAAAGATAAGTTGTAAAGTTGTTGCTGGTATTGACCAAATTCCATGGGCACATGCATAGCCCGATGAGCGCACAGATGTAGCCTCCTCGGCGAATGTTGATATAGCGCGGAAGCAGAGCAGTCATGTCAGTTCCAGCTGACACCGAGTTAGCTGCAATATTCGTGCCGAGCTGGGCGAGAGAAAAGGCGGAAGCAATTACGAAAACTCCAAAACGGTTGGCGTGCGTGTTTTCCCGGTCAAGCACCATGGTCAAAAGATCGAGCGGATTCCACACGGGATCAGAGTCGGGGTAGATGACTTTGGCCGAAGACGAGACGATAATGCCTATGAAGGAGGTCACGGCGAATCCAATCGGAATGGTAAAGAACTGCGACCAGAACGCGCTGCGTGGAGACTTTGCGAATCTGGAAAAGTCGGGGTCATTGACAATCAGGGTGCTAAAGTTGGCAATGGAGCTCATGATGCCTTTGACAATTTCCCACGCGAGGGCGCTTCCTTTGAGAGATGCTCCTTGGTGGACGATGGGTCCGAGTCCGCCGGCTTTGGCAACAAACCAAATGAAAAAGGCCACGCCAGCAACGGGGACAACGTAGGCCTTGACGGTGAAGAGGTGGCGAATTTTGTGGACCGGGAACCAAATGGCCGGAAGACTGAAGAGCCAAAAGAAGAAAAAGCTCGTAAACATGACAGTTGAAGTCCCTGAGCTATTGATGCCATTGTGGACAACATCCTACATCTTGTCATCAAACTTCATCACATATATGCATTTTTGTTTTCTTACCTCTCTCCAATCATTCCAAATGGCTCTGATCATCAATTGAACGCACTCGCCTCCAATCCATGCTTGAACACCGTACCAAATACAAGCCATGGCAGCACGGTTGAAAACAGGCCACAAAGAGCCCCAGATGCCGAAAGAAGCTCTGTTGACAACGGGGAAGCCAATATGGTAAACGGCTCCAATGCGACCCGTCGCACATATGAAACAGGCTGCGATGGCGTAGCCAATCCACACACAGAGCCATGCCTGCCACCAAGAGCATCCATTGGTGATAGTCGAAGACGCAATCATCCAAGTGTTGATGTTGAAAGAGTCGGCTGATTGGTGGGTCAGCAAGCTTGAATTTGAGCTGGCGGGGCGAAAAAAGAAGATGATGATACATACCGACCCAAAACCCCACAAAATTCCACGAACGCCATTGCCGACGCTCCTTCTCGACGGGCTTGAGATCATAGTTGGTGAGGAGTAGTTGTGTGCTCGTCAGCCCAGGTTCATTTTGGACGGCGATTCGGTCGAGATAGTAGGCGAGTTTGGAGGTCTTAAGCTTCTCCATTACGGACGCGAGCGATAGGCCGCGATGGGTTTTGAGGATAGAATCGGACGACGACGACGAGCCAGGCGAAGGTGGCGGCGACTGCGCAGCAAGTAGTAGGGTACTGCCAGCAGCGCCAGCCGCGGTCTGACGTGGAGGAGCACGTGGAGACGACGAGGTGGACGTCGAGGCGGGAGAGGAGGCTATTAGAGGTTCCCTTTCTGGCTCCGCTGGTCCTTGCGGTCCTTGGTCGGGAGGGTTAATCGAGAAGCGCGAGAGCGAGATGGGAGTTGGAGGAGAGAGTAGTCGTACCATGGCGGACGCTGCTAGTCATATACCGGCGGCCGCGCGACATTGTTGCCGTGGAATTCAATGCTCCCCAAAGAAGCAATAGAAACGGCGGTCGGGTGCGTCCAAAGTGAGCTAGGGGCTGTCCGTGGCTGGGATGTTGACCACTGCGGGAGCAAGATCCTTATCGCAGCAGCAACGGTTTGCCATGCAGTAATGTCAAGCCAGGCTAAACATCTCCGCTGAAAGGATCTGTTCCCAAGGGCGATTCTTATCCTTGTGCTGTGCTCGACTCCACGCCCCGGATTCAGAGACACGACGGGGTCACGCGTGACGAAACTGCGCATGGCATGGTAGGTGGGCGCGGCCATCCCCGGACATCGGTCAGTAGTAGTCTGCCCTATCTTGAAACCAGCATATCTGTACGGTGCTCAACGGCCAGGCTGGGCTAAGGCGCGACCCTACTCCGGCGACTCTGCTCCGTAGCAAGCATTGCTTCGCTGGACCTGAAGCTGGTGCGGGATGTACACTATGTGGAAGGGGTCTCCTGTCGGCGCCGCCACTTGTGCATGGTATCTGCACTGCGCTCAGGTTCCCTAGGACTGAAGAGGACCGTCTGACGTCGCTTTATCGCTTGGCTGATAAGCTGCTGGCCGTCGCTAGTTGACTCGATGAGATCTCGTCAATGCTCAAATCTTTTGCTCGACGCCGCTACGGTATCGACTCGCAGCACGAGAGCACATCTCTGGATTATTTTGGCTTGTAGGTGGGTTTGTGGGGGCATGTTTGACGTCGTCGAGACCGGCGAGCGGTTAATTTTGACTCGGTCACGGGATCACCATCGTGGGGGCGCTTGACCAAAAGGGCAACCGCATACGCAGACATCAATCCCCTTCTCCGCTTCTCCACGAAAGTTTTGATGAGTTTTCTGGAGCACAGTCGCGAGATACTTTGACTGCTAGCTTTCTCCTCTTCATGAATCAGGCAACGCGACGAGAAAAATTTAGGGGTGTGTGTCGACCGGGAACAACGTGTCGAACAGACAGTGGCATGTACCCTTGAGCAACCAAATCTCACTACATAGCGCAACGCTTCAAGCCAATTGATGGGTAGAAGTCTCAATGCCCCTGTTGATACTTTGTCTCTTAGAGTTTGAATTCGTCGAGCAAGCGAAAAAGTTGTATTCTACATGTGGCCAGTACAAACAACCTCGAATCCCTAAATGTAGCGGCCGCCCACCCAAAACCTCCCGTCTCCCTTTCCACAAGCGTAACGGCCCTACCCAAAACCCCTCTTACCACCCATGTACCATGCCTATCCCAACCCCACGTTCGCCAAGCATCCCGTTCCAGAAGTGCGCCAAAAAACTAGCGCTACGCCCAATGCGGCTAACCCTAGCATCAACCCCACTGTCCTCTTTCGCCGACACTGTGTTTATGCCCGACATTTCATTTGCGCGCCTTGTTGATTCATGATACAACAAGGGTAAGTTGTGGCTGAAGGGTGCGGAGATGATCTTGATGGTGGTCAGCGAACAAAGGCACATGCAATGGCACATGACTTGAGCACAGGTTGGGTTGTGATGTCATCCCACGTCGATGACTGATGAGTGCCTAACTTCAGCTTACATTGTGTTTGCTTGGTCACGATATCCGCTGGTATTGTAGTACACGGAAAAAAGCTGAGAGAAGCATTGTAGATGTTGTGATCTCGATCTCGAACAATCCATCTACCCTTCCCCTCTTTCCTCTGCACCCAGCGCTTAGATGACCGAGTACTCTCTTCGTACAAAAACATACGGAAACCGAAATCAAGCACCAAAGCATCGCATGCTATGCTGCTTCCTTGCAAGCTTGCAGTGCGTTGTCTGCAATGAATGAACGAGGAACCGAAAAAATGAAGAGCCAGACTTCCAGGCTATGCAGAGGCAGATAAGACTTTTTCGTGAACAACAGATCAACTCCCGAAATGGAGGGATGGAGAGACGCCCTTGCTCATATGCATTTTGTATGTCGTGCGGTTGTCCGTTCAACATGGCACATGGCGGGAGATGACTGGAAACGGAAATAGAAGAGAGACGAGAGAGGATGTTGATGTAATAACAATTTGTGTACGGGGATTTATGGTGTAGTGTGAGACAGGGAAACAACAGCGAGAGGAGAAATTATCGCCGTGAAGACCACATGTGGACCGGGGGACTGGTTCCATGGAGTGGTATACCATGGCGTGCAAATAACGAAAAGAGAGGCAATAGCCAGATGTATGAGGCTGGAGAGGTAGGCACGCCGAAAGGAAACGTAACGACCACCTGAATTCGAATCCGAATCTTGATAGATCGCAATCAACGTCCTTCCCATCGCCCAAACCTTCTCCAATCAGCATACACACCCTTCCAGATCGCACGTTCAGCAGCACCCATACCGGCATTCATCGCGCGCATGCCCTCGACACCAACGACGTCCGCACATGCGTACAACGCAGGCATGAGCGCAGCCCTACTCTCTGGTGCGATGCGTCCCGCGAGCTGTGCCGCGCAAAATGTCGCAATGAGCGCCGTGACGTACTGGCCGGCGTACTCGCGCGCTTTCTTAGTCTCATCAACCAGTTCGGCATGTCCGCTCGCCGGCCGCTTCCGTGCGCGACGCAGACCGCGGACGGCGCTGACGGTGGGCGAGCAGAGCGTCGTGATTAAACGAGCAAAAGAGCTAGCTTGCGCCGCAGCAATTGGGGCGAAATCCGTGCGGCTAGAGAGCCACGGTGGGTGGATGCTGCTCTGGTTCGTAGGGCGATTATCGAATCTGAAGAGGCAGCGGAGAAGCCTCTGGAGTAGAGGAATCAGGATGTGGAAGCGACCACCGAGACGTGAACGGTGGAGGGCGATGATATGTTGGGTTGTGTTGCAAAGGCGCGTGTAGATGGTGGATGCTTGGTCTTCAGGCAACTCGGGGCCCGTTGGCGAGGAGAGGCGCGAAAGAGACTCGATAAGGCTTTCGACGGCGTACTGCGATACGAGCCAATGCTGGACTGGTAGTTAGCACTATTCATCAGCCTGGCGTGATTTCAGGAGGCTACCTTGTCCTTCAAAACCGTATCAATGCAGTTGAGAGCAGCATGGAGGTCCCGCATATTCTCGACTGTCTCGAGATATGTGCTTAATCGAGCAACGAAGCCATTTAGGCTTTGACCAAAAGGTTCTTCTTTCGAAGGGTTATCTGAGCACAATTAGCCTATCGTTCCGCATTTTTACCTGCCGCGACGTACCCGGCAATGACGATATCAAAATGTTTGCCAAGACCAGCCGAGCATGCGTGTTCTGATCCTCTTCCTCGACTAACGACGACAGCAGAGCCGCCCTCCTATCCAAGCCAAGAGACCCCAGGGCCTTGCGGCAAGCCTTCAACAGCGCGTGACGGTCGTTCGCGGACAGATCTAACACCTGTTAGCCCGATTGAAACACGTGCGGTTTTGAACCAACCAAGTTCCCACAAGTCGTAAATGATGCTGCTGACAGTTTGGGCCTCGTCGGGGCTTGTGATATTGGCCAAGGCTCCCGCAGTGGAGACCCATAACAAAGCCTGTGGTTGTGAAATGCTAGTGTCCGACTTGCTTTGCGCGCGAGCAACCTTGAGAAGCTTTGACTCGATACTCAAAAGATAGCCTAGTCATTATTAGCGGAGACTCAAGATTTTTTGTAAAAGTCATAATACCATCTCGACCAAGGGTCGACGTCGGGAGATCTGAGACGGCCTGTAGGACAGCTTTCAAAAACGCCCAGCCACTTTCTGAATGCACCGCCTCGGGTCTTGGGAGAGCTTTGTCCAAGTCATCATCCAAAGTTCTGAGGTAGCGTTTCATCGTCTTATAAGACTCCTCCTCGTCCCAAAGGTTATTCACTTCCTTCAAGATACGAAGCGCAGACTTGAAACATATGAGCTCTGCGTTGTGTTCTTTGAAGGACTTGCAGTCCTTGACAAAACGGCGCATAATGTCTTTGAAGCCATTGATGTATTGTTCTCCGCGTGGTTGATCCTTTACCGTAATGACATCATTCAAGGTCAAGCAAACCAGCTCATCAAGCAAGTCCAAGAGGTCTTTGTTTGTGGGATCAACTTTCTGGATAAGCCGAGCAATGTTCCACAGCGTATCGGTGTCCGTCGCAAGCTCCGAGGTAGCGTTTGGGACACCCATCAACTTCACCATAACGCTGAGATGTCGGAACAGCGTCTCGGTGCTTAGTCCCTTCTTGCTAGAGCCACAGCAAAGTTCACACAGTCGGTTGATGATCTGTTCGCGGTACTTCCGACCCATGGCTGACAATGGCATGCGGAGATACTGGAGCTCCGAGAAGGCAAGCAACTGGTGGCGCACGTCCTTCGATTTGCCTTGTTTGCTCTCCGGCTCCAAGCCTTCGTAGATAACAGCGAAGAGAACATCCCTGGTCTCGTGCGATGGCATGGAGAGGATCATGTCTGACATGGCCTCAAATACAAGACCAAAGGACATTGGCTGCGAGGACTCAATGTGCCCTGCAAACTCGCCGAAAGCATGCCAAAACAAAAGCTTGAGGAGGTCACCTATGGAATCCAGCGATGGCAGGCCCAAGAGACTGGGGTATTGGGTGAGAACTGCCGCAGCATTTAGAGTAAAAGACTCTAAGCGCGAAGTCGCCATAGTGACAGATTCCTCAGTCTTTCGGCGTTTGGCTCCTTCCGTGATGCTCTTCATGACTTTGTCATTGGACCGAAATAGGACGGCGGCGGACTCGTTGAAGAGATCCTTTGCAGGCTCCTTGAGGTCCAATACCGCCATAAAGTCGCTGCAAAGCGTGGCGACGAGATTGAAAGCCTCCTGGCCTCGTGCAGCAACCTCTCCATTGTCAGATTTCTCGGCAGACTTGATAAGTTCCACGATGCTCTTGCCAGCATTCAACACCTGTTTGGTGGAGTCTACGGCCTCGTTTTCTAGTTGGTAAGGCCGAAGGAGTATGTGAACTCTGGCAACAACGCGCAAGGCTCTTGCAACTGTGGCAGGCTCCTTGCAAACGCCAGTAAATACAAAGAGTATCCTCTGCATTGACCTCAACACTGCCTGGACAGAGGCAATGGTGTCATCAGATTGCACTGCGCTCACCAATGCATCCAGAATGATGAGACTAGCCGAGGCTCGAGACAGGCCCTCGCCTCTAAGCGTTGTTTCGCAATCTGAGACCGGTTGCAAGTATTCGCCAAACATGTCAAACAATTGCCGAGCTGTCAAACTAGTCTTGGCGACTTCCCCTAGACCCATGCAAAGCTCTTTCCGGGCCCACACTGATTTTTCACTGGCGCTGGACGAATCGCCAATTTTCTTGAGCTGCGTGAACCAGCGCGAAATGAAACCCTTGACGTCGCGGACTTGCGCATATGTTTTCAGCAGTGGAAGTATAATCGCGCTCATAAGTGCATCGTCGTGTTTCGATTCCGACTTGGAGGCCTCTGTGATTGCATCGAAAAGTGCATCACATAGAGGAACATTGCCCTGCTCTCTGCTCGGCAGATCAACAAAAACGGTGGGGTCATATGCGATGATCCGAGCCACTAGTTGGTGGTCGAACTTTTCCTGAACTCCAGGCTCGCTCGCGCAAACGCCAGAAGAAGCCTTGACAATGTTTGTCAAAACATTATTCTCCAGGGTAACTTTTCTTCTTGCCAAAATTTCAATCATTCGATCGAGGACCATGATGTGCTCTGTATTGATTTGTCGGCCTGAGCCGTGGTGGGTAGGGGCGTCGATGCATTCGCAAAGTCCAATGAACGCGCTCTGGAGCCACGGCGCTTCGTCAAGCCTTTTCTTTGGCGTTGAACGTTGAGAGCAACGAATGCAGACGTCCAAAAGGGAGGCGATCGTTTCGAACACTCTGTGCCTGTCGGATTGCATCGGGCCTCGGTTGTTTTCGTTTGAAATTTCCATTGCCTCGCGCAGAGGATTCAGAAGAAATGAGATGCTACGGTTGAATTGAGGACCAGCGTCGGACTTGGACTTCAACCGTCCACCGTCCGATTCGGCGAAGAAGGCCGCTCGGGCAGGGATGAAGATGTGCTTTGCCAAAAGAGTTTCCAAGATACCGGATATCTGGGACTCTTTGCTGACGCCTGCCTTGTTGGTACCGTCTTCACATGAAGGTCGATCAAGTTTGGCGGTGACATCAGACAGGAGGACGACTGCAGGTATTAGGCAATGTTGCGAGAATAGTTCGGCAGAACTTTGCCCCTCGCTACCTTGGGCCGGCAAACTCGCCTCCCAAATACGAAGTATCTGAGGGATAATTCGAGCCAACAAGTCCGGTCGTTGATCGAGCGACTCTAATGTAATTAGCCAATGCGCAGATTGGAGCCAGAGTCCAAGAAGACGAGCAGCATGCGCAACATCTGCGCGCAAGGCGGACTTGACGAATTCCGTGACGGACTTGTCGTGCCCATCCAGATTGTCGAAGGCAGTGTTGACGACGGTGGAAGCTGCTTCCGCGACCGCATCAAAGAGGGAGAGGGGGTTGTTTTGTTCTGCGGAGGACGAAAATGTCCCATCTCTTTTTCTCTTTTTCGACGGCTTAGTGCTCTTCGACTTGGTGGCTTCGGGATTATCCTTTTCCGCGCGCTTATCCACAAAGTTTTCCTGGAGCGTCTTCTCAAGGGTTCGCAAAATTGCATGTGCGCTGAGCGCCTTTGCAGACACTGACGGAGGTAGACCGAGGATGATTCTGGTCAACAGTCGCCATGCCGTCAAAGAGGTGCGCGCGGCTTGGCCGTCGGCACCATCCGACTTGAGCTTGCTCAATAACCATCGCAAAGTCCACTCCGTTCTTGGGTTCCCTCTGTGAAATAGTGTTGGTTCCTGCCCGTGTTGGCAGTCTTTGGCGCCGTCAGGGTCTCCCAGGATGGTCTCGATTTGGTCGAGCTTCCCCTCGAAAGTCGGAAAGTCGTTATCAAGCGCAAGGAGCTTCCGCAGCGCGGGCGAGTCTGAGGGCTGTGGAGGAAAACATGAGGGCATGTTCGGGTGCGACGAGTCCAGGGGGGGTTGGCAAAGTCGTACCTGAGCAACGGGCGCCATCTCCAACCACTCCGCATGTGAGGAGATGCGTTGGCGCAAAAGGCAGGCGGCCAGCTCCAAGTTTCTCTGAGGCCCGCCCGGGCAGCACGCCACGTCCACGGCCGCGCCGCGTGTCGGCCTCACGAAACGCCAAGCCCGACGTCTCAAGCCGGTAACTCGTCTTCGTTCTAGCCTCGAAGCACCCTCTTCGATATCCAGCTACCGGCATCAACATCAACTCTCCCATCCTCCCGCACGACCCAGTTCGTCTCTCGCGACATTTCTCGTGGCCATTGTCGAATCTCCGCCTCCACTCACCCCACAATGGCCGATGAGAAGACCCCCACGCCGCCCGCCGCTGCGCCTATCCGCTCCACCAGGCCCATGAGCGAAGCCCTCCTCAACGACAAGGTGCGTCTGCCCTGCAGAAATCCTGGCGCCAGTTTCAGTGTTCCGTGGATGAGACCTGACATGCACGCGACTCCTTCCCGCGCGCCGCCCGCCATCCTCTGTTCCTTCCTCTCAGACTCCGATACTCGCTGACCTTGAACGCAAATAATAGTGGGACCGCTGCCTCTCCTCCATGCTCATTCGCTCTGGTCTTGGTCTCTCTTTCGGCATTGTCTTCTCCGTCCTGTTGTTCAAGCGACGCGCGTGGCCGGCATTCGTGGGTCTTGGTTTCGGCGCTGGCCGTGCCTGGGAGGAGTGTGACAACGTGAGAACACCATGATATGCGACACCTGTACGGACGCTTGCTGACAATATCACGAAAGTCCTTTAGAAATGCCGCTACTGCTTCAAGGGATGGTCTTCGCGTCGTCAGACCGTGAAAAGAAGGGGGGGATGCATATCATAGGCACGTTGCAGACTAATCAAAGCCATGGGAAGTTGAAGTTGTACAATAGCTGGGAGTAGGCCAAATTACAGGCATCCTCAAAAGGTTGACTGCCTGCTGTATCTGGTTGAGGGCAGCAATGCCGGCGTCCGTTGATGTTGATGGTCCAGCAGCAAGGTCTGGTGGGCGGATACGGCAGGGTGGTTTCGATCCTCCCAGATATTGCAAGCGATGGGCGAATAAAAAGGGATCTTGGAATTGATGCTTCTATGGATATTTTCCCCAAACCTTCTCTGTTCTCTGATGTGCGCAACGTCGTATGTATCCGAAGTGCTGCCATGATTAAAAGCCTACCATGGGACCAAGCTGCCAGTGGGACTGGGATTAGTCAACCCTGTGCCATGGTCACGTCAGCTGTATGAGACCGAGGCAGCCCATTGTTCCATGTTGTTATCTGATGAGTCAGTTGCTCGTGCAAGGTGATCCATCAAGACGACGAGTTCAGAAATGAGAGGCGCAGATTGATGATAACTCCACAGGCCCAGGCCTAGGGCGTAAGACATGGGATGTTGACTTACCGGAGATGGAATGATGAGTAGGGGGATGCAGGCTGACAAAGTTGATTGAACGAGAAGCAGAGATGTCCAGGAAATGATCGAGTCGGGCCCTGTTCGGCCCTCACGGTGCTCGACAGCGCGAGGACAAAGCCGAAGCGGAGAGAAGACCAGCAGCAGTCAGAGCCAATTCGGTGCGGTCTGTGAACAGCGTGCTATAAAATAACCGCCCAACATGCTAGCTGCCACGTGTGTGTCTGTAGTACGTGGTAGCAGACGCGCCAGGCGCCGTTGAAGATGCGTTCGGTCTCGCAGCCACACTATCGGGTCGAAAGATGACGGCGTTTGATGCAGAGGTCGACGGCGTCTGAATCGCGGACGTGGGTGGCCTCGTGCAGCTAGCTGGTGGGAGCTCGGGAGCTTCGCGACGCGAGGGCGCAAAGCTCTGGTCCGACGAAGCCGCCGCGAACTAGACCTGGCCGCCGTTTCTCGGTCGCCGATTCGGCTACACCGGCCACGACTACAGCCGCAGCTGGCGCCCCACCAATTCTGCCGTCACCGTCATCCCAAGCAGCCGTCTCAGCGCCCGCCCGTCGTTCTCTTTTTCTTCCATCATTCCCCTCGATCGATTCCTTCTTTCCCATCTTCCCCTCCCTTCATACTTCTCCCCAAAGCTCTGCATCAATCTTCACCATGGCTTACGGAGAGATTGATCAGGTTGCCATCAACACCATCAGGACGCTGGCCGTATGTCTTGTCTCTCTTTCCCCTGCCCCTCCCCCACCACCTTCGTAC
>JAIFKG010000537.1:0-14373 GCA_020351975.1 Phyllosticta ampelicida | reverse complement strand
TTGATACATAAGGATCGCCCATTCCCGTGTCTGAGTATCCCTCTGGAAGACTACCAAGACAGAGGGATTGTCTATTCCTTAGCTTGTATATGAAGCAAAGATAGCCACTCAATAAAGAGGAACATTCGTCGTTGCCAAGTTATAACAGTTGTTAAGACGGACTCTTCTGATTGGGTGAATGCCGGCGTCTTGTCCCAACACGACAAACATGGCCAGCTTCGTTCAATCGCTTACAACTGGAAGACCTTCCTTCCAGCCGAAGTCAACTACGCGATAAACGACAAGGAATTCCTTACCATTATCCGCGCGCTGGAGGAGTGGGAAGCCGACTTGAAAGCAGTCAGTGTTCCGTTCACTTTTTTCACGGACCACCAGACGCTCCAACACTTCACCACCACGAAAAGGCTCACTGCTCGCCAAGTGAGGTGGGCGGTGTTACTGTCTGAGTACGACTTCAAGATCGTGTACCGCCCTGGACGCGCCAACCACAAGGCCGACTCCCTTACCCGCCGCCCCCAGGACCAGGTACTACTACCCCATGAGTGCCTATCGCCGGCGACACTTGAGGCTTTCGAGGTTGCCCCAGTGGAGACTGAACCCATTGGGGACCCTGCTGAGGACCCCGACGAAGATGAATTCACCGCCCGACGCCTGTTGCTGGCAGACAGCGCGTATACGGATGAGATGAACGCGTGGCGCGCCCCAGCCAATTATGCTGATTCCCCCCTCACAGTGGACGCATCAAACCACGTGTTCATGGACAGGCGTCTGGTTGTCCCGTCCGCTCTTCGAGAATCGCTGGTGGTGCACCTCCACCAGCAACCTACTACGGGCCACCCGGGTCGAACCAGGCTGCACAACCTCATTGCACCGCGTTACTGGATCCCAAAGATGCGCGAGCTCATTTTTCAATGTGTTGCAAACTGTGCTGATTGCGAACGGGTGCGTAAGGCCCACCCCGCTCATCTCAGGCCAGTTGCAACAGCTGGCAATACCCGAACGGCCCTGGCAACATGTAACCCTGGACTTTGCGGGCCCGTTGACCGAAGGTCAGTGTAAGGACGTGATTCTTGTAGTGTGTGACCGTTTCAGCAAGAGCCGTCACTTCATCCCCATGGCTCGGACTAACGACGGAACGAAGCGCGGAGCCTGTCGCGCGTGCCCTGCTTCGTCACGTCTTCTCTGTTCGGGGTCTCCCTCTCTCTATCGCCTCGGACCGTGGTCCCCAGGTTGTTTCGTTTCTATGGCAAGCCCGGGCCCAAGTCTTGGGGGTTTGATCTGCGACCTTCCACGGCATACCACCCCCAGACTGACGGCCAATCCGAACTGTGCCATTCATGACCTTGAGGACCATCTTCGACGCTACGCCAATTTCTACCAAACTAATCGTTGTGCTCTGCTGCCGACCGCGCAGCTCGCAGCGAATAGCGTCCCGATTGAGAGATTGAATGGCCGCTCTCTTTTCTCTCTGTTTGCCATGGATACAGACCCCGAACCTTACCTTTCCGTTTCGCTTCGCTGGCTCCCTTCACCGGTGAACGGCGCTTCATTTCGCGGGTGCCTGTATATATGATCAGACCCCCTACGTAGAGAGGCCTTTCCTCTCTACAAACTGATCGTCAGCAGTCTGCATCGATTATTCTGCGTGGTGCCGTGACAGCAGCGGTGGTACTTGAATGCTCTTGTGAAAGCTCAAATGCCCAAGTCATGCGGCATCGAGGTACTTGAATGCTCCATAAACGTACACACGCCTCTTCTCCTCTTGATCTACACATGACAAGTTTTCAGCTGTACACCAGCACCGTTTCATCCTTATTCGTCTAATCCGAACCATCTGTAACGAACTCGATCTACCGTGCCGCTGCCGGAGAGCCTTCTAACCCGTCTACCAGTGCCCATGGGATGGGGAGCAAATAAAATCGAGCAACGCAAGAGTCGCTGCTGAAGAAGAAAGAGCCTAGCAAAGAAATATCAGGTAAAGCAATCGTGAAGCAATACGACCCTATACTCCACGCTCCGCTGCATCGTTCATTCCATCGTGCTCATTAACCTTGTGGAGAAAGCTCAAAAGCAAAATAGTGATAATAATAATGATAACAAAACAAAAAAAGAAAAGAAGTAGAAGAAGAAGCCGCAAAAAGCCTTTGTGGAGGCTTGGCTCGCTCGCTCGTGCGTGCGAGTATCCATCCCATCGTCACAAAGGGGGTTGTCATTGGAAAGCTTCGCAAACGCTGTGACTGGGAACGCCTTGCTGGTAAAAGGGAAAGAAAAAAGCAAAAATTTTATTGAGAACTGAATTGGAAGTTAAGCGCGTGAAGCAACCGACGCGCTTCGATTTGATTCGACTGATATTGGGTATCCAGCTAGGTCGATTGGGCAAAGAAAGAAGATTTCAGATGGGCCTGTGCCAATCGCATGATGATGCGTTGGGTGGGTTGCCGGTTGTGAAATTGGATTGGGAGATGAAAGGCAATAGATGTCTTGAAAGCTGTAGCGTTGAGCGGGAATGAAGTCCCCATGGATTCGCCATGTCACGCTCTCGTCCGGCATCCAGTCGTCCGTTGTTTTCGTCGTCTTTACTTCCGGACAGGGTAGGTGAAAGTCCTGCCATCCATGAGACTCCACAGCTCCTCGACAATCTTCTTCTGGCCATCTTCCGGAGCGCCACGGACAGCAAGGTAGCAGCGACCCTCCAGCTCGGGAGACCAATCGCCCGGGTTCGCCGACGCAAGCAAACCGCCCGCCTCTTGCAAGATGATGCAACCAGCACACACGTCCCAGATCCATACGCCAGCCTCCCAAAAGGCGTCGAACCAGCCCGCCGCAACGTAGCAAAAGTCGAGGGCCGCGGAGCCGTTGGAGCGGATCGAGTGTACCATGGCGCCGCCTTCGTCCTTGGAGGATAGCAGCTTCTTATGGATAGACGTGCGGAGGTCCCAGTTAGGTCCATTACGCTGGTTGCCCCATTCTATGGCGACAAGGCAGTCGTTGAGAGAGGTGAGCGACGAAGGAGCTTTCTTGATGGGGAGAGCTGTCTTGCGGCCGTCAAAGCGGGTCAGGTGCGCACCTTTTCCCTTGATGGCGGTGAAGAGGTCGCGACGAAAGGGGTTGTAGACGACGCCGATTACGGGCTTACGGGCGACAGTGAGAGCAAGCGAAATGGCAACGTTGGGGAAACCATGAATGAAGTTGAGCGTGCCGTCGATCGGGTCCACGATAAAGGTCGGGGCGTCGGTGAGCTTTTGGCCCTCCTTGAAGGTTTCTTCGCCGAGGAAATCGAAGGTGGGAAAGGCCGTCTTGAGGCTCTCATATACCATGGCTTCAACGGCCTTGTCAGTTGCCGTCACGCGGTCGCTCGAATTGTTTTTCGTGTCGCTATCGTCGACAGACGGGTCGGCGGCCACAATCATGTCACCCGCGCGGTAAGCAATCTGGATGAGAATGGAGCAGATGCTCTTGAGATCGTAATCGCGGACGAGGCAGTCAACCAGGGCATTGTCAAGGACCTTGACGTCAAAGCTGGATCCATCCGGGCTGGTCAAAGGCGACTCGGTGATCGAGGTACGAGTGAAGACGGGCGAAATGCTAGAGATCGAGACCTCGGACTCATTGGTGAAGCTCATGGTGGAAGGTTTAATTGAGTTTTCTCGGTCGAGAGGGCGGTTGGAGCTGTGGTGGAGGAGCTGCTGGCGCAAAAGGCAATTTTTGCGCCCACCGCTGTGTGGGAAGAGGTGTGGAGAAGTCAGCGGCGGTTGCCCTTTTCGGTCAAACCAGGGACCAATGGAGGAGAAAGCGTAGGATTGGGGAGCAGAAACAAGAACGAAGGCTAGCGGAGCGGATAATGGGCGCAGTCGAATTTGGAGCAGACGTCGGCGAGAGACAGTGGTGTTGAGGGACGAAGACTGCCCGACTAGGAAATATATAGGCATCGTGTAGCCGGCCAGACAAAGGCGAACGACATGTGAGGGAAGTACCCAGCGGCGCCTAATGGATAAAGGCATCGAGATAACTCTAATTCGGTATCGCGACGCGCCTTTGTATTGCAGCTCGCACAGGACTCCGTGCGTCCATTGTGCAGCGTGCTTCGCGCAACAGCAACAGTCGTTGACGGCCACGGTAGAAGTCTCGCGCAATCGCCAGTTGCGCTTGACCCACTTACATCACCACCACTACCACTACCACGACCACAGACGGCCGTGACTACATATATGTACGTCCTCACGCTCAGCTTACCGAGGCGAAAGGGCTTATCCTGCGGGCACCTTGCTGGCGTCGGTCTGACTGCCGACTGGAGATTGCGCCCTCATTCTGCCGTCTAGGACCAACGCTCCCAGCGGGAACAAGAGCTGGGATGAAGCCGGGCTGTGAATGTTTAGAGCGCCTCTCGTCCAAGCCCTAGGCCACGATATGCATCGCCGGGCAGGAGTAGGTCATCTGGTCGCAATCGAGTCACACCTCGCTCGAGGCTTAGACATGTCGTTAAAAGAGAGCTTTGGCGAGTAACAAGCAAACATGCATTTCGGCAGCCTGCAGGAACGGGCTCGCAAGCCTAGCCCTGTCCCGAATCCTCCAATCCAAAGACGACGGGGCTGACTTCTGCCTGGCAGGATGCGCCGCACCGACGATGAGCAAGTGTAATTCAAGAAGCACGGAAAGCGTGGACTGTCTATATATGTAGCCACTGTCGAGTTCTTCTGAGGCCATTCGCAACCATCACAACCACCACCACCATCATGCGATGCCAATCAGAGATCCCTGCCGCCCATTACAAAGGTCCTAAGACCAGGTCCATGGTGAAGGCCTTATCGTCAGCCACACGCCAACAAAGTATCCCTCACAATAACCGTGTTTCCCTCCAATCCCTGAACGCGTCACACGCCCACCACCAACAACAGTCCCCCTTGTGGGGAAAGCTCCCCGCCGAAATCCGCAATCAGATTTTCGACTTGGCGGTCTCGCAGCACCTCGACCCAACACGGGAATATCCCGTGGGCAGCTACTACAGACGACCGGGCTATACGCACGCCTTCAGAGTCTGCACCGCGCTGCTCGAGACGTGCCGCCTGGCCTGGCTGGAGGCCCACTCGACCCCCATGCGCAGCGCGACGATTCCCATCTGGGAGGGCCACGAGCGCGGTCCGCCCAAGGGATTGCGATCGCACAATCCGCGCATCCTGTGCTGGGAAGGACGTCAGTGCTGTCTGACGGCCGCCAACGTGCGCGACTTGGAGCATGTGCAGCTCTTTACCCAGCTCAACAGGCTAGAATCCGGCTGCCCAGACACCATCTTCAACTTCCCCCTCTTCCGTCCTCGCCGCGTCACCATCACCATCCGCTATTCCGACTGGTGGTTCTGGGAGTTTGACGACGACTTGAGACTGAAAGATTTCGACTTACGTCTACCTCCCACAACCGAGACCTTCGTTATCGAGTTTGAGACCATTGTTCGCAAGAAACCCCAGCTCGACCCCATTGTCGCCCGTTACCGCGGCAAAACCTGGAAGCGCCAAGACAATGCCGTCTTTTCTGTTTTTGGTGAGCCGGCCGAGTGGCGCTGGAGCAGCGAGCTCGATGGATATGGTGTTCAAGACTATGTCGTTGTTGTCGTTGCGTGGAAGCCGCCTCAAACTCGAAAATGAGAGCTTGGTCTCGAGCATTGGCATGTGCGAGGGGCAGTTTTGCTCCATTGTTTCCGTGATGTAGACGCTGTAGATCGATGCGCTTGTCCCTCTGAAAAACGAGAAGACGTCTTCTGAAGAGTTGCGATGTGGCGTTTAAGGCTTATTTTTCCTGGACAAGAGCGTGCCATCAATTTTCGGTATCTGCCACCTGATATCCAGGGTAGCATCCTAAACCAATTTAAATAATATGGACTTGAAAAACGAAGTTGAAGAAAAGAGTGTATCGTGATTGCTGATAGAATGTGTACTAAGAATATAAAGTCTTGCACGAATCAAAGGTATTCAACGCCAACCCCCCTTTTGACCTGCAACCGCGCCGCCCCTTGTATCTCGTCTCATCAATGAACAAAACACGATCGAGTAGCCGGTGCTCACACGAGCTCTTCAGTAGCCTACAAGGATATTAGCGCAGTACTTACGGCACTCCGTATGCCACTTACCACTCTGCTCTTTCCTTCCACCGTTTGCACCGCCTTCTTGCGCCCCGTCTTCTTCACCATTTCCACCTGTACCGCTCCCGCTTCCACTGCCAGCAGCAGCGTCTCCTCTTGCAGCCATGATACCCTCCGCATCACCTCTCAGCCCCTCAAAGTACCGCTTGATATCCTCGGCGCCAACGGCGGTCCCGCTCTCTGCAAAAGGCTTCAAAAAGTCCTTGACCTTGTCTTTGAGATGGTTGTACACCATGACGCCCTCAATGGCCCGCACGCGATCCATGTTGCTGAGCGCCGCTTCGCCCTTATCGAGCAAGCTGCGTGACCCGACAGATCCCTGGCCGTGCCTAGCAGCGTTGGCCCCATCGTCCCCTGCAGCGGATGACGCCGAGGACAGCGGCGGCTCGTAAACGTCCTCTTCTTCCAATAGGTATGCGTGCGGTTCTAGCAACGGGAAGCACGTCCGGCAATGACAAAGCTTCTCGCGGAAATCCGCCTTCACAAAGAGCGACAGCTTTCCTGTCGGCGCTGGTGGAAGCGAATTGTAGTAGCAAGAGTTGGTGATTGGTTTTTCAAAAGTTCGCTCTGTCTCTGGAACTGGCTCTTGAGAGTGGCGTTGGCGCTTTGGAGCGTCGGATGGGGCATCTTCCTCGTCGTCAGACGCTTTGCGCTTTTTCCTTTCCTGATCCGAGGGAAATTCTGACGAGGGAACCAAAGTCCCTGAAGGCCCTGAAGGCCCTGCTTGTGTGTTCTCGGCCCTGCTGGTTGTGTTTGTCGAGTTTCGCTTGTGATAGACGGGCGCGAGGAAGCCATCCGTGCCCGCATAACGCTTGATCCACTGGAATGCTTCAACGCACTTGAAGCAAACGAAGTGGTCAAATTCATCCTCGTGCGGGAATCCTGGGGGAGTTGGAGGCTCGTCTTCGATTTCATTCTCAGCATTTGCATTGTGATCATTCTTTTGGTCTGCGCCGTGTCCATTGCTGTTGGATAGCGCTGATCCTCCAGCCTCCGCGGAAGTAGAATTATTGAGGCTCATAATCTCTTCTTTTACCGGCTCTGGTACTGTCGAGTCTTCGTTGTCGCTGGCCTTGCCGTCTTTATTGTACCAGTCACGTGGTAATCCCACAATACATTCCGGATGCCACCAATCCTCACCACAACCGCCGTCCTCAACCGTGCCTAGACCCATGCATTGAAACATGGTCCCCTTCTCCTCGTACGCATTGTAATCTTGCCCACATCCACAGAAGCGGTTTCGGTAGTTGTGATCGTAGTGATTGGCTGGCTCAGGGCTTGCCCCGCGTACATCACCCTTCAAACCCGTCTCTTCATTGATGCGCAGACTGCATGGATGGTCCGACTGGATGCGTGTCGTGCCGCAGTCGCAGACGAAGTTGCGCTTGGCGAACAGCTCAACCAGCGTGTGGTCGCCATGACAAGAGACGTGGCAAGAATAACACACTCCGGCGGGAGTATAGGCTTCTTTAGGATCAGCTGGGGGAGGATTGCAGGTCAAGCACGACCACAGCTTCTGGCGCAAAGGACCAAGCGGGCGCGAACAGGTGTCGAATTGCTGTGCGGCATCAGCAGGCGAGTATCTTGTGGTGACATGAACAATGGAAGATTTACGTAGGGGAGAATTTCGCGCGCATCAGCCTCGAGTTGCAGTTGGCTGTTTATGAAGCTGGTGACCATTAGCGTCTGTCCATGGTCGAGCTGAATGCGAAGCGACTTACTCTTGAGCTGTCTGCGAGTTCTCCGAAGCTTGCGAAATACTGTTGGACCTGCCGGGCTTTGGAGTAGCAGATTCCGCCATGATATATCG
Organism: Phyllosticta ampelicida; assembly: GCA_020351975.1. Taxonomy (NCBI): domain Eukaryota; kingdom Fungi; phylum Ascomycota; class Dothideomycetes; order Botryosphaeriales; family Phyllostictaceae; genus Phyllosticta; species Phyllosticta ampelicida. The sequence goes on along the minus strand of JAIFKG010000537.1, from coordinate 6,430 downwards.
CGGTGATTCGAGGACGGCAAAGATTGGCAGGAAAAAGTCAACTGGTGCAATGGTCATGCACAGCGTGAGATGTCGCAGTGGAACGGCGCAATGGAAATGGCGTGCGGCCACGACTTTTTGGCGCTAAAGCATGTAATCAACGCGACACGACGCGACGCGTTTTCGCGTCCAGAGCCGCCGATTCTTCGATCCCGCGCGTGGCCTTGTTCACTCCACTCCACCTTCCCTCCGCTTACCAGCATTTCCCACGACCCATCTTCCCATTGCTTCACTGCGAATACCTGATATTCGACATATATTCACTTTCATAGCTCTCAATGAGGTCAGTCGAGTCGCATTTCAAACATCAGCTTAAGCGCCTGCATTTCAGCGGTTTTGCTGATAGCTTCAAAGTTCACCGTTGCGCTCCAATATGTCTTCCGCAAACCGCGGCACTGGAATCCCCAGGGACAACCGTCGCAAGCGCTCTCGCGAGCCCGATGATGATGTCCCATCCTCTTCGGCCATCCCCCCCTCAAGCCGTGAGTGACAAGCGAAACGACATCAGGACGGATTGCTTACACTGCCTGTAGCCCCTGCCTCTTCACCGCCCATTTTCCCGCAGGACGTCGAAGAAGACGATCTTGATCAACAGGATGAGGACTTGATTGGCGACATTGATGATGTAGACGAGTTGGCTGAAGAGGAGAACGGCATTGATCTCTTTGCCGACAATTTCGAAAGGGACTACGGCAGCCGAGAAAACGATGCTTACGTCGGACAAGATATTGATGACGAGGAATACGATGACATCGACATGGCCGAGCGCAGGCAATTAGAAGCCCGGCTGAACCGCCGTGACCGCGAGCTGGCCCGCCAACGTCAGATGCCGGCGGCATATTTGGATGACGATGGAGACGACATAGCTGCCCTCAGAAGGCAGCCCCGCCGCCGCAGGCACCGCTACGACGAAGATCAAGACGATATGGATGTGGATGCCAACCTTGATGAAGAGGAGCTCTCCCTCGAGGCGCTTGCTGACATCAAAGCTTCGAATTTGACGGATTGGATCGCTCAGCCGGCAGTCCACCGGACAATTGTGCGCGAGTTCAGGTCTTTCTTGACAGAATATACCGACGAGCATGGCACATCTGTCTATGGAAACCGAATCCGCACCCTTGGTGAAGTCAACGCAGAATCTCTCGAGATTGATTACGATCACCTTTCATCAAACAGAGCCACTCTTGCTTACTTCCTCGCCAACACGCCCTCAGAGATCCTCAAGATTTTTGATCAGGTCGCCATGGACGTCACACTTCTCCACTATCCCGATTACGAGCGCATCCACTCGGAGATCCACGTTCGTTTTACGGGCCTGCCCATCCGGTACACTCTTCGCCAACTTCGCCAAAGCCACCTCGACTGTCTTGTCCGCGTCACTGGCGTTGTGACTCGCCGAAGCGGTGTGTTCCCGCAACTCACATACGTCAAGTTTGACTGCACCAAATGCGGCATGACCCTTGGACCGTTTCCTCAGGATTCCAGCGTCGAGGTCAAGATCTCATTCTGCCAATTCTGCCAGTCCAAGGGTCCTTTCAACTTGAACGCGGAACAGACAGTCTACCGCAACTACCAAAAGCTTACGCTGCAGGAATCTCCTGGCACTGTTCCAGCCGGCAGACTGCCACGCCACCGTGAGGTTATTTTGCTCTGGGACTTGATCGACTCCTGCAAGCCTGGTGAAGAAGTAGAGGTGACCGGCGTCTACCGCAACAACTACGATCCTCAGCTTAACAACAAGAACGGATTCCCTGTCTTCGCCACGATCATTGAGGCCAATCACATTGCTAAATCTCATGACCAGCTGGCTGGTTTCCGTCTTACCGAAGAGGATGAGCGTCAAATTCGCGCTCTTTCTCGCGAGGGCGACATTGTCGACAAGATTGTCCATTCCATTGCCCCCAGCATCTACGGGCACACCGACATCAAGACGGCCGTTGCACTGTCCCTGTTTGGTGGCGTCAGCAAGGTCGCTCAGGGCAAACATGCTATCCGTGGTGACATTAACGTACTGCTTCTTGGTGACCCTGGTACAGCCAAATCACAGATTCTCAAGTATGTTGAAAAGACTGCGCATCGTGCCGTCTTCGCCACTGGTCAAGGAGCGAGTGCTGTCGGTCTCACGGCCAGTGTGCGTCGTGATCCAATGACCAGCGAGTGGACGCTTGAGGGTGGCGCCATGGTGCTCGCAGACAGAGGAACCTGCTTGATTGACGAGTTTGACAAGATGAACGACCAAGACCGTACTTCTATTCACGAAGCCATGGAGCAACAGACGATTTCCATCTCCAAGGCCGGTATTGTCACTACGCTGCAAGCGCGGTGTGCGATCATTGCAGCTGCCAACCCCATTGGTGGCCGATACAACGGCACTATCCCCTTCAGTCAGAATGTCGAACTGACCGAGCCCATTCTGTCACGTTTCGACATTCTCTGTGTGGTCAGGGACACTGTTGATCCAACGGAGGACGAGCGCCTTGCGAATTTTGTCGTTAACTCCCACGGCCGCGCGCACCCCATGAACACTGCAGACAACGCCGACTCTATGGCGGTTGATGAGCATGAGCAAGCCCAGGAGGGCGCAATACCGCAAGAACTGCTCAGGAAGTACATTTTGTACGCGCGGGAGAGGTGCTCCCCCAAGCTATACCAAATCGATCAAGACAAGGTCGCACGTCTCTTTGCCGACATGCGTCGCGAGTCTTTGGCCACTGGCGCCTATCCCATCACTGTAAGTCTTGAAATCTATAGTCTGATTTCACCCGTACTAACTCGCACTCTAGGTCCGTCATCTGGAAGCCATTATGCGTATCAGCGAGTCATTCGCCAAGATGCGTCTGTCCGAGTACTGCAGCGGCCAAGATATCGATCGTGCCATTGCCGTCGCAGTCGACTCCTTTGTCGGCTCTCAAAAGGTTAGCTGCAAGAAGTCACTTGCTCGAGCGTTCGCAAAGTACACGCTGGCAAGGCCAGGCGCTGTCAGGAACCCCAGCACGAACACAAGCCAGCGTCGTGTCCGCGTAAACGCCTAGTGTTGCATTTGAACGCTTTTAGGGCTTTGCATAACCCAATTCTCGCCAAAGTATTTGGTTTGGGTAACCTGATGATACCAGTGTCTGGTTGAAAGGCGTCTGGCGTAAACGGCGCATGATAAGGGCAATGTTTCTTTTCTTTCTTCCATGAAATACAGTCTATCGAGCAAAGGCCCCAAATTAAAAGGCCATCTTGACAGCAATCGGAAATTCTTTCTCATTCCCTCTGATCTCTCTCTTGCTTTGTTTAAATTTTCGGCTGGCGCAACCCGCAAAATCTCCCAAGCAGATTTGACTCTTTGAGGAAGACCATGACAAAAGGCATTCTGAGAGATGACCAATCGATTTTGATCTCGAGTGAGGCATTTCCGAACTGGTCTCGTCGCGGCATTTTGACGCAGTGACGCCAGAGATCCCATCGGTGAGCGCTCCCTACCCACTATAGACCCGACAGAGGACGAGGGTTTCCTGCAACGCTCCTTGCGAGCAGCGACGACCCATGACTTTCGCATTGAATCCATACCCACAGGCTCCATGCCAAAGATCCACCTCCAAGTTTCCCAACGGCAGAAGACCAACCAACGGCGACCCACTTGGTCAAGAGGCAGATCGCTCTCCATTCATGCTCGCACGCACCACTTCCCGCAAACCCGCCCCCTTCATCCTGCCCTAAGAGCCCTGTGCCCAACTCGCAAGTTGCGATGTTGCATCGTCGGCCAACCCGAGACATGCTCCTTCGCCGCGAGAGCTGACGAGTCGCGGCCGCGGCTGTGGAGCCTGTTTCAGACAGTTTCGTTTTCCTTAGTCGTTGCGATGTCGAACGGGCCACGAGCGTGCTCGTATTCCTTTCATCCCCCAGCACAAAAATTTTGGCCAGGTTGTCGTTGTGCATGCAATTCATATTCCATGAACGCACACAACTTGTATCCACGGTCGAGACTCTGGCTTGAATAGCGATCTGCTATGCACTGATCCACATGACGCCATTTGAGTGCATTTGGGCACTAAAATAGAATGACTCGACAAACTAGGGGTCCGATGAACATCTGAACGTGGAAAAGGGAAGAGATCTCCGACTTACTGCCCGGCCGCTGGCTTCTTACCTTTGAAGTCCCCAGTTGCAGAAGAGTGCCTGCCCTGAGCTGCCAACTTGCGTCACGTTGCTAGAAACAGCAACTGGACAAATGGCGCCGACCCACACAACTCGCCATCCACCAGTCATTGGACCCACACTCCTCAGGTACGACGTTACTCCATTATCATCACAACAGCCTCGACTTCGGACACCAAGTAGCCACTGGTCAACCCAGCAGCAACCGGCCCGCGAACCCGTCCAACGCCGTCGTCTCTGGTGGAGAAAGAAATGTGGTTTGCATGCCCGCTCTGCCAGGTACGCTCGCACGCCGGTTGATGCACACAGAGGAGATGGTTTGCGGATACGATGACCCCGCGAGGATCCGATTGATTGATTGATTGATTGACTGATTGTCCGGTCGTCGGGTCGGCCGCGGTCGCTCCCAGCACATATAATCTTCGGAAGGAGAGCGCAAATCGTCGCTCATATCCAGGGCCCCCGCAACGAGGTTGAGCGAAAAAGGATTTACAAAATTCCAAATGCCCAATCAGTCGCTTAGTTCGCCTTCGCCCTAGTACTGACTGACCGGCGACTTCTTGGTCAACGCGGTCCACTGTGCCGTGGAAATGGGATCCAGTCACCCGAAGGGCAATCAACGGTTTGCCCTTTCAGTTCAGTTGCTCTGCTTCGACTTTGTGTGACATGGCTCACCCAGCCAGACAGCTCCGTCTCTTGCCCTCTCCGTCATATCCAGCCGCTTGGTCTTGCGTTGCCCTTGTGTGCCTCCCATTTCGCCTCTTGGATGGCTCTACGGGTTGAAGATGGGACTGTCGGCTGCGTATCTTTGACTCCAAGCTCAGATTGCATCGAGTCTCCCGCAGGCCGCGTCACCAAGCAAGTGGGCAAGAAGATTCGGCTTTCGGCAGTCCGAAGTGCGCTCACGCACATCCGCCCGCCTTCCGTCCATTTGGGGCACCTTCCATTCGTCCAAGTGAGTGGGTGCGTGGGGTCTACCGGTGGGGTACAGACGAGAGTAGAGCAGGTGTTGTTGACGGACCGGCCTGGACTCTTGGTTCTTGTCGTATCGTCGACTCATCTATATGAGCTGTGTTCGTCGTTTGCTCGCTCGTGTTTGTTCGACAATGGCGCGCCGCCTGCCTCCCTGCAAAAAGACTGAGTGGGTGGACCCTTGGGTTGAACGCGCGGCGGGGTGTCCTTGCTGCTGTTTCTGGTGACGTCGGTCTTTACGTTCGTGCGTGGCTCGAGTTGATGTCTGTCCCGTCCTAAATGGTCTTCTATTTCAACAGGACGTAAAGCAAAAAAGTCAACCAGATCAAAGTTGACGTTCGCCAGGTGAAGGCTCAGTGCAGTCATATATGCGAAATATGAAGCATTCGGGACAGGTGTTGTAAGCTTATGGTGAAGAGAGGGATATCAGCATCGTCGAGTAGGATGAAGAGAATCCGGTATCCGGTATCGAAAGGAGATGGGAGAGATTGCAAACCCAGCGTACAGGAATTACCGTACAGGCTTATTTTTACCTTCAGACAACTTCTTCCTCCTTTCGCGCTCGACCGATCGAAACCATGGGATAATGAAACCCTACGTCTTGGTAAAAACATAGGATACGATCCAACTCCATCAAGGTTTCCCAGACGTCAAGAGCCTGTAAGTAGCGTCACGGTTCAGACATTGGCTTGCTAATGGCTTGCTACTTTATCTCGACGCTCTCCTTGTCTTGTGGCAAAGGATCCGTCTCAGTCTCAACGCTCGGCTACAAGAGATGGGAACATCGAACACCAGTTGACGCCTGTGTCTGCAAGAATTTACAAGTCGACCAACTTGTCCCATGACGAATGCCAGTGGGTCTATTGTTGGCGTCGACTTGGGGCGCTGCGATCTGACTCCGAGTCTTTTGCTATGCATGTTCTGGACCTTCAGAGACAGGTGGACTTCGCTCCGTCTTTCAGGGGGAGCGGGGAGACTAGGAAACCCCTGTTGGTGCTAAGGGGAGCCGTGACTTGTATCAGAAGAAAATAAAATCAGGGGACGAAACTTGGCTCAACTAAGTACCTGGATTCCGTAGGTCAAGTTGAGTGCGAGGTCACCAAAGAGCCATATGTAGCTTTGCCGACCTTTTGCCTCGGTGCTGTGGCTTTCTGGCGTCTTTCGACGTTTCTCATCTGAATCATTTGACGTCGCGAAACATTCGATCGAGTCACTCGACTAATGTCTTCCTCTCTTTGGCCCGGCGAGGAGAAAGAGGAAGAGAGAATGGGGGGGG
>JAIFKG010000526.1:0-12279 GCA_020351975.1 Phyllosticta ampelicida | reverse complement strand
CGAGTAAGCAGCAGCTATCGTGCTGTGCTGTGCTATGCTGTGCTATGCTGTGTGTCTGGTGCGCCGTGTGTGGAGCTTTCTCCGTCTCGAGTCCGCACACCCACTTCATTGCTCCCACACAGCTTGCACACGGGCCTTTGCTAACAGAGAGGGGTAGAGATTCGAGCAGCGAGAGTAGGTGAGCAAGTGCGCCAGGTGGTGGGGTGATATATCTGCAGTGTAGCGCGCGCGCGCGTGCGGGCGTACGAAACCTACTTCGAATGCACCACCACCACCACCCCGGTGGGGGGAGGGGGTGCACACGGCACACACGCATCATCTTCCATACGCGCCCCCGCGTCCGGCTAAGGTAACAGCGATGACGACGATGAGATGATGATGGTGGTGGTGACGATAAAGACGAGCGAAGTAGCAGTTGAAGTAGGGGACGGCCGACGTGCATGCGTGGAAGCGCGCAAGCGATGCCGTCCGTCACCCTGCTCTACCACCCACCCACCAGCCCCCTTCTCCCCCCGTTCGATCCGGTCCGAGCGTCTGTGTCAGTTGGTCCGCTCTTGGTCGGCGTGCTCGTCGGCTTGTTGTGCTGTGCTCTGTCGCTCTTGGAACAAGCAGTGGCGCTACCTACCTAGTCAGGCACGCCTGAGAGATTCTCGCCGGCTGCGTGACGTCTTTCCGGTTTGTTGTCGTGGGAGAAATCGGAATGGGCAGAGACTAACAATGGCGAATGTGCACAGGGGGAACAAGCGGTTTTGGGGAATAGCGGGGGAGGGGGTTAACGGTTTCTGTATCCGTTTTCTGTTCCCTCTTCGACTACCTAGTTTCTGCAGTGCGTGCGTGGGTAGTGCCGAGTTTGCAATTCGTTAGTCGCCAGCATTGATCTTGTGCGCGTCCACATCTTTCGACTTCATGACCAGGCATTCGAACAGCACGGGGAACGGACGGGCAGATGTGAGGAGACGAGTCATGTCATTCGGACCACTTTCCGTCCCTGAGAGTCGCATTGAGCGGTGATGTCTACGGACTCCAATGATTGGATACATATCTGAGAAGCACCACCAGCTGCATCTGCAGTCCTATTCCCTATATGTTCAAATCAATTCATTACGAAAGCTCCCAAAAATTGGCCTTGATGCCTCGCTTGCCCGACCTCAGTCCACTCAAACGCCTTTAAATATGCCTTTGCTCTACATGCGCTCGCCGTCTTTGAAGTCGTCCTCGGCCTGGAAAAAACCGAGCCGTCGAGTCAACCTTCGTGCTGTCAGTCCCTCCGCGGCCGTTGTTGATATCGCCTCCCTTGTGTAGACGGTTTGTCCAGGGCTTCGGCAGGCGGATTTCGCTCGTGAAGCTCGTTGAGTCCGTCAACAGCTAACGGATCCTCATCCCTCGGTCCAGTTTCTTGCTCCCACCCTTCATCTTCAGACGGCCCGGCTTCGGCTTCAACTTTAGCAAGCGGAATTAGCTGGTGAAGCTCGTTGAGTTCATCACCAGCCAGTAAATCCGCGTCCCTTGGTCCAGATTCTTGCTCCCATTTTTCATAATGCCCCGTTGGTTCAGACGGCCCGGCTTCGGCTTCAGCAAGCCGTCTTTTTGCTCTTTGCTCCTGTTCGGACCCTTCTTGTTCGTGTTCGAAATCTTGCTCTTGTCCAGACCCGGCGTCGTTGTTGATCATATCTCTTATGTACAGCTCGAGATATATCTCGGCCGCCTTTTGATCACCAGTCGAGCACTCCTCGGCGCCCCATAGCGTTCTGGTGCGCTCGATCCGCTCCTCAACAACCTGCGGCGTCAGTTCGCTCAGCATGGTGATGCGGAGGAACTTGGTCAGCGTCTCGATCATGAAGTGGCCCCGAAGCGTCTCGTCCAGCTCCTGGCCGCTCTCGAGCTCGCTTTGGACGCACATGTTGAACATTTCGCGCATGATGTTGATCAGCTGGATCACGCTGGCCGAGTAAATGTGGCTGAGTGTCGTGAGCCTGCGCTGGACGGGACTTCGCGTGCGGAACCCAATCGACGCGACGCTGCCGGCGATGATCTCAATTGTCTTCGGCGTCGGAAAAATGCCAAATCGATGGGCCATGATGCGCAGCACCATCAGAGTTGCCGCGTAGTCGCGCACGCCGCAGAAGCACTTGATCATCATGTTTGATATTCGTGAGCTCCGGCTCATCTCCTGCGCGGTGCGCACACGGCCGCGCCACGCAGCTTTGAATGAAGTCAATGTGTACCTCATGAGCTCGCGCGCTGGCAGCTTGACGTGGTCCTCATGTCTCATAAACCTGGCTCCACGCCGACTGATGCTTAGGTAGCATGCATCCCAAAGTAGCGCAATCGAGGCCTCGTTTAGCTTGGCATACCGAGGGCCATTTTCGACAAAATCCACAAGGGTTGTTTGTACCGCGCGCAGCTGGTGACCATAAAGGTAGTATTGAACAACCAAGCTCAGTCCCTTTGGGTCCAGCGGAAGCTCGCACTCGCAGAGCCTAGAGATGGTTGTTCGAAACTCGACCGTTACTTTGTCAGTCATTCCGTGCTCCTGCAGTCGTTGGAGTTGGAGGGCTAGAAGGACAGTAAACGTGGCACTGGTCGCGGGCGGAACAGGTCTTTTCTCCCAGATTTCCGACTTATGCCACATCTTTTTCCGGTGCGCAGAACTCAGGTGTTTGTTCCATAACCCCTCGTTGGCTCGTCGGATGAGATTGCGGTGTTGGATTATTTGGAGTCTTTGTGCAACCATGCGCAAGGCGATTTCTTCAGCCAGTTTACGACTGCTTGGGCTGGTTGACCGTGATTCCACCCAGCTAAGGAGAATTTGGTCCATCATCCGTGGAGCCGGCACGCAGTTTGATTCATACGCCAGTTCGATCACTACGATAGCTGCCTTCGTATCGCGCAGGTCAAGAAGTCTTTTCAACCACGTGTTGAAGAATAAGCCTTTTTCAAAATATGCTGGCAAGGAGTTCAACATCGGCCGGAAAAATTCATTAATTTCTTCGGCCGACTGGGCGTATTTGGTGAGGCTGGTGACTTGTAGATGGAATTTCGTCCGATTCTTTCGGAAGTTCGACTGGAACTCTCGGCAGCGTAACATGTGCTCGAAAACTTTCTGAGCATTGCTCGTGGCCTTGGCTCTCGTAAATTCCATCCAAACGAATTCGTAGTCAGATTCCTTCATTTCCTCACCAAATCTTTCTTGCAATTCGATGTACAAATTCCAAGCTCCTTTGATATCTTTTGGTGTGAATTTTCTGAACGCTCTGAAGATAGACTTATAGGTATTGAGTGACCTAATGCCGACACCATTGTGTTTCTTGTAAATCATCAGGGCGTGGCGGATCTTTCCAGCGTCGGCGAGAATTTTGATCCCATATTCGCAGAACTCTGGTTGCCTGTGAATAGGGTTCGGGCTAGACTCGTACAGCTTGATCCACTCCGAGACTGCTTGCTCCCTCTTGCCCGAGGAAATTAAATCATCAAAATAGGCTCTGCGAAGTTTTGAACTTCCAAACTTTTCCTGATGATCTGCCAACAGTTTCATATGGGCCGTCCTGTTGTCGTTGGTGGGAGATCTTTGGGACTGGATAAGCCACAGAATACTCCAAGTATCATCGTGCATGTGATTGAAGGCATGTGGGTGGCGTTCTCTGACTCTTTGGTAATCTTTCCATAATTCCTTTCTGTAGGTGTCGTTGGTGAGATGGCAGCGTGCCCTTTGTATGGAAGCATTCAACCTTTTTACAGCGTGCAGTCGTTCAAGACCATGGTAGCCAACAAGCCCAAAATTTTCCAATATGATGTGCCTCCATATTGGTGGCTCCCATACTGGTCGCTTCACACTAGTTAGTTTTTCCTCACTGGAGCGTTTGTCCAACTGAGTTGATGATGCCGCCGAAGGAGATTTATTTTTTGAGACGGCCCGCCTCTGTGACGTACGACGGCCTTGAATATTTTTGCTGGCACCGCCACGTCCCAGGCGCTGCGAACGTCGCGCGACGTCAAAAAATCTGGAAAAGCGAAATTTGCTACGTGAGAGCAAGCGGCGGATGACGGTAGATTGAAACGGCCTCATCAGGTGGTATGCCACGCCTGCAGATCTGACGTTGATTTTGTGGAAGACGAGGTGGGTTGGGTTGTCGTCTGTTTTGCGCGACACCAGATGCGAAGAGGAGTGAGTTGACGTGAGGGTCACATGCGAGTCATGTAGGTCGAAAAACTCGCATGCGACTGACTCTTGAATGCTTCAGTCTTCTGCATCACTTGAGTTTGGCGAAGACGATGCCGTCCTGCGCCTTACGACAAATACTGAAGTGCTCAGAGCGTCCATCCTCACTTTGATCAGGATTCGTATCCATGAGACATGGTATACTGCGCTCTTGGGGACGAGGCTGTAAAACATCAACCATGTCCTCCACCTTGTGCCGTTCAGAGCGCGACTGCTCCTGGCAGCGCCACGTTCAAAAGAATGTGTATTCTCACTAAATTATTCAAGAAGAAATCACCATCCTTCAGTCATCACTTCAAGCCCTTGGGCCGTGGCCAAGCGTCTACGCGCTTGTCGGCAACCGGTGATACTGCCGGATTCTCCTGACACAGATCTGTGCCGTCGGCCTCACTCAGGTCCGTCCTGATGCCGTATCATCAGCCAAGAAATAAGACGTCCTTCGGCATGCCCTTGGGATTCGGAAGGGGCGCACCCGAATGTCCGCATCCATGAGCCGTCACTGGAGCCAATCTGCAGGCGATTGCGCGTCGGTCGACTATGTGTCCGCTCTGCTGTCCGTCTTCGGCCTCGCCTTCAGGCCCCCGTTGCTGCACCCAGAAAAATTGAGGTTCGCTAAGGCCTTTCCAGAGCCCGCCGGGCTGGAAGAGCTATGTTTCTGCTTGTCAAGATGCGGCTCAGCTCGACATGTCTCTTGTGGATCTCCAAGTCAGAGTGTTTGGGTAGAGAGAGATGGCGCCAAAGCGGCAAACCCCCATGAAGTGGAGTCCGTGGATGCTGGTAAGATCTGGGGCCGTTTGGGAAATTTCCCCAGTGGTCAGGGACCAGCGCGGACCTGCTTTGTTCAGATTCGACGCAGTGGTCACTCGAAGTCTCTTATCAGGACTTTCCACCCCGCAGATGAACACCGGAAATCTCCTTGTGGCTCGAGCTCACAGCATGAATCTGAGCCATGGCATACTACCGCTAAGAATGTACAATACAGTCTTTGGCTTGGTTCGCCCAGATATCTGGATCTGAATGCTGAAATTTGGGTGTTTTGTAGTATCGACGAGTGAATTGAAGATTCTTCGTTTGGAAGACAAATCTCAATCACGGAAGCGGAGCTCCTCTTTCAATCGATATCAAGTAGGTGTCGGCCTGACGCCCTCGATGGGAGTGATACTGGGCCTTTTTATCTTCAATACCCCTGCAGACGTTTAGGTATGAGCTCCATTGAACCACCGCAGGGCGCAAAAAGAGTCGCCGATATCCGATGGTCCATTCTAAAGTGGTGGAAAATGTCAACTATATAAACAAGGCATCTTGGTCAGAAATTAGACTGCTGGTCGTACACAGCTGAAGGCTTGGACGGTTACTCCCTTTCTAGCCCCAATACAGCCAGCCTTTCTTGTGGAAATGGGCCTCTTTCTACTCACAGCTGCCAGTGCCCTGGCCGCCCAAGCGGCCGGCAAAGTCCTTCCTCGGTCACCAGCAATCCACTTTGAGGGTCCCTTCACGGCCGATGCTGAAGGTGTGCACAACATCCACATCAGCTTTGCCAGTCCAGTCGATGGAGACCTATCCCTTTACTATGGCGCCTGTGATATGAGCTCGCCATATGAGGCTCACCACCACGTGGGAACAACTCACATCGGAGACCATCCTTTGGCCAAGCGCCATATGGGATGGGAGTCCAACAGGCCCACACGCTTCACATGGCTTCCTCCCGCAGATATCTTTAACGGCGGCTGTCTGCACGCATTCAGCGGTGAGGAGTCTGTGGGAAGATCCCAAAGCTTTGAGATCAAGAGAAGGAAGACGCGGCGTAGCGTCACATTCGCGGAGATTGCTGATGCCATGGGTCCTTGGTTTGACGGTGTCGAGTATCTCAAGGAAAAGGAGCCGGACTCGGTGTTTGTGTCTCAGGCAAAGGAGAAGACCATTGGTATCCTTGGAGGCGGTATGGCTGGTTTGATGACCTCTGTAAGTTTAACAAATGCTGCCTGGTTTCATTCACCGCTAATTCTTCGCAGCTTCTGCTTGACTCTGTAGGGATGCACAACTGGGAAATCCTCGAGGCAACTGAACGAGTAGGAGGCCGCGTTCACACCTCTTACCTGAACGGTACTACCCCTGACGAGTACCAATACCAAGAGATGGGACCCATGCGCTTCCCCGTTAGCATCACCAATTCGACAACCAACGAGACGATTCAAATCATGGACCACCGCATGGTGTTTCAACTGGCCGACACGCTGAACGAGATGAACGGCAACGATTCGTCTCTCGCCGTCAACTTCATCAAGTGGATTCAAAGCGCCGTCAATGACCCCGAGGACACGACCAACACGACCGCCACCTACTCAAACGTGACGGCTGTCGAGGAGGCGCTGGCCCAGATCGACGCTTGGGATGCACTGACTTGGGAAAGGAAGAACGAGATTGCTACAAACGTATTCCAAGCGCACAAGAAGGCCGTCGAGGAGGGCTACTTTGACTTCTCTGAAGCCTCGTACTTGCGCTACGTGATGCACCAGTCCACCGACATTACCGACCAAGCCGTATCGACCGCAACCAACAGCCCCGAGTGGCTCTACGATACGATCTATTTCGATGCAACCGAATGGCGCACCATCGACAAGGGCCTGTCGAACCTGCCGCGCGCCTTCATGCCTTTCGTTGGTAACCGCACGCGCTTCGGCACCAAGGTCGAGAGGCTATCCTACGACGAGGAAGCGCAAAAGATGACGGTCTCTTGGCGGCCCGACGGGCCCTGGAGCGACCTTAGTAGCGCCGAGTATGACTACACGGTCGTCGCAGTGCCTTTCACGCGCGTGCGTATCTGGGAGATGCCCGACTACTCGAGCCTGATGACGCGGGCCATCAACACCATGAACTACGGTACCGCCTGCAAGGTCGCCCTGCACTACGAGTCGCGCTTCTGGGAGCACCTGGATGCGCCCATCATCGGCGGCTGCGGCAGCACCAACATCTCTGGCATCGGCAGTATCTGCTACCCCAGCTACAAGATCAACAGCACGCTCCCCGGCGTCATCCTTGCCAGCTACGACTCGGACGACACAGTGCTGAGCTGGGGCGGCCTCAGTGACGAGGAGCACGTCGCCTACGTGCAGCGCGCCATGGTTGCCATCCACGGGGAGGTGGCTGCAAAGCAGTACACGGGAAACTACGACCGCATCTGCTGGATCAACAACGAGTACGAGTCGGGCTCGTGGGCGAGCCCGGTCGTCGGCCAGCAGGAGCTGTACCTGCCCGCGTACTTCAAGACCGAGAAGCACACCGTCTTCATCGGCGAGCACACGAGCTACACGCACGCGTGGATCTTCTCCGCCCTCGAGAGCGCCGTGCGTGGAACCACGCAGCTGCTGCTGGATATGGGATTGGTAGATGAGGCCAAGCAGGTCACCAACGAGTGGATGGCGAGATGGATATCTGTTTGAGTGGGACAAGCGTGGTTTCGATTCCAGAGTAGAAAAGTCAAGACACGTAATTAGACGACTAGAAGCATGACCTTAATGGAAAAATACATCATCTTCGTAGAGACGCAGACAGGGAGCATTCACCGCCTGGGAGTAATGTTGACCAAGGGTCATTCAAGCTTTGGATAGCTGTCTCTTAAGTTAAACTGCAGGCCTACGGGGAGCCTTGATAAGCGGGAGCGGCGACTTTGAGAAAGAGTCATGATTCCATTTCATACTAAAGAGGCTACCCTAGGGTGACAGCGACCAAGTTGTGGTGGTCAGGCACCTTTCGAAGCCCCAAGTTATCAATCATAGAACCTCGACCAAGCTGTAGCAGTTTGATTAGTACAAAGCCAAGTGAGCGCGCACAGGGAGCATTCAAACATACCAAGCAAGTCAATCCATCAGACCATCGACTGCTCCTCGTCATCCCCCAAAAGAACTTGGTCGATTCAAGCCAAAGCAGCCTAAAGCAAATCGGCCAGACCACGGTTGGCCATCTCTATCTGGTCGTTCGAGTGACGAACGGCCGTGGTGACGCTCTCGAAGAGAGACGTGACGGAGTGTATGCGCTCGATGTCCTTCCTCGCGGCTTCCTCCTTCCACTCGCGGTACTGCTGGAGCTCTTCTTGAAGCTGCAAGTTGAGCGTGTGCTCGCGCTCGAGCGCCTTCATCAAGCTGGCGACCTTGCCTTCGTTCAGCTTGAGGACCCGAACGGCGATGTCCTTGGAGGCACGCTCGCGGTTGAGTGAAGCGCCCAGACGGTCCATCTCCGAGCTGTAGGCGCTTTCGGTGGCCTTGAGCTTGCTCATGAGAGAGCACTTCTCGTTCTCGAGGGCCTCAATCTCCTTAGCGTGGGCCAGCTCGGTACGGAACTTGTTCTCGCGATAGGTCCGGGCGTCGACTTCGAACAACTTGAGCTTGTCCAAGTACTTCTCGTTGTGGGGGATTGTGGAAAGGTAGCGGACCTCAGCCATCAGAGAATCGATGCGATCTCTGAAATCCTGCTTGTCCGAGAACGACTGAACTGCCTTCGTACGAAGGCGTGCAATCTCTGCATCCAAGGTTTCGATCTTGTCCTGGGAAATCTCGGTCTGGTGCTTGCCTACCTCGACCTGAAACTTGAGGGACTCGAGGCCAGCTTGGGACTCCTGGATAAGTCCGATGCAGACATTGTGTTCGAGAGGGTCGAGATCGTTCGGGAAGGTGCCGATGACAATCGATTCGTTTGATGGGTGGTCGACGAAAGGAAATCCCGGAGCAGCTTCCTGGCCAGGGATGGGCATGTCCGGAATCTGGGCGTACTTGAAGTCCGAAAGGCCGCCCTGGGCGCTCTGGTGGGCGCGGGCAGACTTCATACTCATGTGGCTAAGATGACGGGAATGGCCGTCATGCTGGCCGTAATTGTTCTCATGCTCGATGGCTGGAGCGGTTGGCACGTCATGAATAGCCGAGACTAAACTCTGCTCAGAGTGGTGGCTCATCTGACTCGGGTGGCGAGAATGACCGGGATTCTGGTCGTGAGTGCCTTCATGTTCATCAGTCAAGCTCTGGATATAATGATGCTGCTTGATAGCCGGGAGCATGGGCAAGTCGTGGGGCTCTTCGGCGAACTGAAAGGTGGAGTGCTGAGAATGGGCAGGTTCGACGCTCATGTGACTAGGGTGACGGGAGTGGCCATCGTGGCGGCGGTTAGGCGTTTCAAAGGGTTCACCAAGGTAGCTCTGGTCGTAACAAAGGAGCTTCTCGCCAGTTGGGATACCAAAAATGTCCGGAAACCTGGGCCCGCGACGGAGGGGCGACTGAACGTTCTGCTGGGAGCGAGCCGAATCCATGCTCATCTTGGTGAGATGATGGGAGTGGTCATCGCGCTGGTCGTGCAAGTCGATGTGTCCATCAGTGGCACCAGAGTTGTGAGAATAGTGCTCTTCGCTGGTGGGAAAAGTCGGAACGCCCTGCAAGTCTGCAGATGGAGCTGGACGATAGGCGTTGGTAGGCTGGACAGGACCGCCGCGAGGAGGGGCAATACCCTCCATGGTGTAGCTGTTGAAGTGAGGTTGATGAATGAGGCGGGCAAGTCAAGCTGCTGCGGAGAATCTGTTATTGGGTTGTTGAAAGAGTAGGTCTGCAAAGGAATGCGTGGAAAAGAAAGCGCCGTTGGGTGCAAAGCTGAAGCGCAGCTTTCACAACCTGTAGATGCTTGTGATTTCGCAACACAAAGGAGAATGATTGGGAAGCGAATGTCGTAAGGTAGGTGGCGATTGTGTGTTGGTAAATCGGCATGTGGTATTTTGCAGGCCGCCTCGTTGTGTATGGTGTCGTTCCGCGGACTGCGCATGGGGTTGCCGCAGCGAAGCAGGGTGAATTCACAAGACTAAACTGCTCCACCTGTCCAGACTCAAACAAGACTTAACCATCAGTTTCCAGGTGATCAAGATACAATGAAGATATCCGGACACTTTGAAGTATGTGCCGTTGACCATAGAGATTCAGAGGTACTCAAAGCACTGAGAGACCCAGAAACCACAGAGCAGTCGAATGACCCCCGGCAGCTGACACTTCATAGAATCGATTCTGGAAGACGAGAGCCTCTTGAGTAGACTCAGTCCGCGCCAACGGCGACCTTCTTCTCCTTTTTCACGACTCCGCCCCTGACAAACTCCACGGCGCGATGCATTCTCTCCTCGAAACCGGCGCTTTCTCCCTTGTGGCCTTCAAGCCAACACTTGCGGCAGTACAAGTCACCATCGCAGCCAAGACATCGTAATGTAACGTTGTTATAGCATATAATGCACCAGCTGTCAATTTCTTCGTCGGTAAACTTGGACTTGTTGGTCTTGATCGGAGGTTTCTTCGACGGTGCGAAAGAGGGTGCCGAAGGAAAGCTAGGGTCCCGAGAAAGAGCTGCTAGACGAGCGTTCAAAGCTTCATCACCGGGAGTGCTAGTACCAGAGTCTTCTTTAGGGAGATCCCTTGGTGCTGCAGGCAAAGACCAATCAAGATTGATTGAGGTCACGTTGGAGACCGATATATCGTCGCCCTTCTCTCTGTCGATTGGTTTTGATTCCTCGGCGCTTGCTTGCGCATGGTGCTCTTGGTCTTGGTTTTGCTCGACTTCTTCGGTGTCTCCATATTTCTCTTGGATTTCCAGTTCCGCGAGCAGCTGGTCAATATATTCGTCGGCTTCCTGGTCATCCAAGGCATCCTCATCTGGCTCCTCCTTCTCCTGACCTGGATACATATTTCCGACATCGAGCTCTTTGGCATCTTCATCGAATCCTCCCTGGCATGTCTCTTTTCTCCCAGGCTCTTGCTTCCGGGTTTCAGGCGTTTGGACAGCAGGTAGCATGTTCCTGACTTCCTTCACCAGCCTCCTAACATCCTTCTCTTCGCCTTTATTCATGTCCCAGTCATCACAGCCAAGCTCCTTCAACAAGATATCCAAGCTCTTTTCCTCGCCCCCTAAGTCGTCCCCAGCGTCCCCAGCAGCTGGCGTAGCCTTTCCCGAAGATCTAGACTGCGGAATGGACGTGTGCAGCCGCTTGAACCGTGTTGCCAATTCCACCACTGGGTCTTTTGTCTCGTCCACGGACGCCGAGGAGAAGGGCGCAGCGTCGCCGGCAACCTCGCTCAGAAGATCCGGTTGGATCTCTGCCCCCAGAGGTGCCATGGACATGGATACGGTCGACTGCTTGAGAGCGTTGAGGCGGGCGAGGAGGGCGTCGTCGTCTTTGTTGTCGGAGGGTGCCATGCTCGACTCGGGACACGCGAAGACCTTGTTCAACGGATGCTGACCTGGTGACTGGAGTAGAGGGGGCGGATCACGCCACATATGCCACAGCAGCAGTAGCAACGACAAGATAAGCTTGGCTCGAAGCTACAGTGGCTCGAAGGGCCGTGACGGAGGGCGGTGGGATGTTGGCGCCTCAAGATGGGGCCCAGTGCCGTTGCGCTTTCGTCATACGTGCAGGGGAACGCGAAAGCGTTTCTTGTACGCCAGAATCAAGGGATTCGCACGCAACCAGCGAGAGTGAGTTGAAGATGTGCTGAAAGATTCCGGAATGCAAGCTCATGAAGAGCAGCTTATTCCATTGGGAACGAGTGAAGATATCCAAACAAACTTCCCTATGAAAGAGGCCGTCCAGGTGATGTGCGACCAGGATCCTTCGGACCGCAGTTTATCCGGCAGAGGTGAACAGTTCCTCTCGCCCATTGGTCCATGTCTTCTCCCAAGCTGCTTTTACAGATGTTGGCCTAGAAATCGGCCATGGTCTACTGGAAAGACAGGCTCTTCAATATTCACTGCTGGCAGTCTTGATTCCCTCAAATCCTACCGCCAACAGAAATCTTACAGATGCTATTAAAATCAGTTCACTGTGGACACAACCACAAAGAGTCTGACCACAGCAACAGAAACCCAGCAGTGAGGTGGTGGGGGGGTTCATCTTCGGGCAATTTCCCCTCGTAGACGTTTGAAGTTGTTGGGGGCTCAGCTTGGCGTCGCAGACAGATGACGTTGTACGTTGATATTACCTACCAGTACGCGGTCCGAAGGGAGGGGAGGGGGCGGGCCGTAATGCAAAATGCAAAGGAAAATGT
>JAIFKG010000522.1:0-12805 GCA_020351975.1 Phyllosticta ampelicida | reverse complement strand
CCCTAACGCGTTGGATTACCGTTACCATGACGTCATTACCCCCTCACCCCCTACGTCACACCCCCTTTCCCCCCCTTCCCCGCCAACCAAATGCGCTCGTACACAACCCCTGCGCCGTACCCTACTTATTCGGTACTGCCAAGACCCCTCGCGCCGAGCCACTCGTGGATGTAGCGATACGCGCCGGTTGCGTTGTAGTGCGCGTTGAGGCCGTGGCCGGTGTTTGGCTGGATATAGGCGGTGAAGTTTGCGGGGTCGACGTTAGGGAAGGAGAGGGCGACGGATGCGGGAATGGAGGGATAGTCGGTCCCCGTGGTCAGGCAGTCGCCGCCGCAGAAGGGGAGATCGCCGGCTGTTCATAAGTATGGGTTAGATCTGGTGGCTGGTTTGGGGGGATGGGATGGGAGAGAGGAGACAGGAGGGTGATGAACGAGGGAGAGGGATGGAGGGACCATGTTGATACTTACATCCCGTAATGACAAGAACCGGGCCAGCAAACGCATTAACCGCGCTGATGCTGCCGAGGGTGAGCAGCTCGCCGACGGTGACGGGCTGTTTGGTGCGCTCGCTCTGCTCCAGCAAGCCGGCATCAAAGTAGCCCGGCAGGAAAAAGTTGTACTGGTTGGCGCTCGCGTCGCCCGTGACAAGATAGCCCGCCGGCAGGTCCTGCGGGGCGGTACCATCCTCCGACGGCGCAAGCAGGCTCACGTCGATGCCAAGGTCGAGAGCCTGCAAGTAGGCGCTGGCGGACGTGAGCTTTACCACCGCGTCCGCGGCCGGGCTGCCGAAGCGCAGCGGCGCGTTGAGGGAGGCGAGCTGGAAGTTGCCGCCGGCGATGAACAAGAGGTTGTAGGTCGCGTTGAGCGAGAAGCCCGTCAGCACGAGGCCGTCCGTCTCGTTGGGGTACAGGTTGGCGAACGTGTAGCTCTGGATAGAGCCAAACGAGTGGCCGGTGTGGACAACCTTACTAAACGTTTGGTCGACGCCGGGGAAGCAGCCGCCGCGGAGTAGAGAGGTCAGGGCGTGCAGGCTCTCCACTTCGAGGAAGGATTGGATCTCGTTGACGGCGTCGCCATGTGACGAGTTGCCGATGCCGAGGCGGTCATAGGACAGCGTCGAGTAGCCGGCAGCTAAGGCGGCGTTGATGTACGAATAGTTGTAGTTGTTGTATGGGAGGTCCCAGTATCTGAGCATGTCAGAAAATATCTCTCGGCCAAGAGTAAAACTTACGTCTTGTCAAAACCAACGCCGTGCGTCAATATCTGCAGAGGCACGTCGACGCCGGACCTTGCGTTGTCGTAGCAAAACATGGTTGAAATGTTGTATGTTCCAGACACGGTACTGTAGCCGCTGAAGACGGAGCTGGAGTAATTTTGGCCTTGACGCGAGAGGTTCTGGATGAAGGCAGTGGCCTCGGTGCTGTTGCTCGGGGCAGCCAAGCTAAAGTTGCCATTGAGTGCAGAAATGGTGACGGGGACAGTCTGGTTCAAGCAAATTTTTTCAGAAGCAACAACGGCGCTGAGCGCCATCAACAACAAGGCATTGGAGTACATTGTGGCTACAGTTGGAAACCGTTGCAGAAGCAAAAAACTGGGCGGAATATGGTCCATACATCGATATATGTAGGGCTGGCGGGTAAACGGTGCCGGAGCATTGAATGGCCAGGCATGGTTGATTTCCAAATGCCATGATCTTTTCCAGACCAAAGCCACCCACGTACGTCTGAATAAAGCTTCCGGGAACGAGGGAGGATTGACGTAGGGAGTGTCGGCCGACGACTCAAGGCTGGTCCCGACTGGCTATTCGTCCGAGCCATTTGTAGCAAGGCGCTGCTTACCATCCCTTCTCGACTCTATTCGATGGTTGCGGCGACGGGATGACGGTAGACTACATCCGTAGCTGAAGGGCGTCGAACCGGATTGGTCTGGTTCATGCGTCCCTCCCCTAGTTTAGCGCGATCAAAGTAGGGTCATCATTCGTAGTTAGTCGGTCGAAGACGAGGATTTGGAATCCGAAAAGGCGCAATGATGCGGGAAGGGCGTTAGCTGCACCCCACATTGTCGAGCGAGGATCCCAATATAATAGCGGAGACGAGGATGCGAGGTCAACGATTCGCCGGCCTAAAAAAAAGGTCGTCGATACGGACGTCGTCCGTCCGGCGGCTACCGGCACTTTTCCCATTCAATATACATATCACGCAGCAGCAGTTGACAAATTCCAGAAGCCCAGCGGGAATTATTACAAAGATGACCGCATTGCTTGTTGGAGTACTCTGGGTAGGGAGGGGATCCGGGACGACAGACGACGGGCTGACGAGAGCGGAGGGGAGCAAAGCGGTGAAGTTTCTGGAGAGTGTGAACGATCGGAGATTGGCGGAAAATCCGGCCTGGCAGGCTGACCATCCAAAGGCTGCTTGCTTGGTGTTCAGTGAAGTCTGGTGGCAGTATTATTTGGTCTGATCTTCTTGTCACTGACTGGTCGTCGTCCGGGGGGGAGCAGACAGCCGGGGGATTATTTGGAGATCAACATGGATGGGCTCGGCGCACCATGCTCGGTAAAGGCCCAGAGTCATGATCCTGGCTTGCCATTCAGGTACGGCCGGCGGACGGCCAGGTTCCGAGATTCGTGCATCCTTGAAGGGGGGAGGGACGAGTGCTTGTCTGCACGCCATCTGGGCTACAGTCTGATGAATGGTTGATAAATAATTCCAATTCTGGACGAGAGTAACGATGATGCGGACTGCATACATAAGCGAGCACCTCACCTCACCTCACCTCAGCCAAAGCGAGCCAACGACCGGCAGGTCGTCCCCTTGTCCGTTGACCAGCCACCACGATCACGAGTATTTCAAATTGTTGCTTGCTGTATGGCGAGCAGGACTATGACCCCGCATGTTGCTACGATACCACCTCTAACCCCGTTCACCTTCATACATAACCACCTTCATATTGAAATTCATCCCTCCAACACAGAACTAAAGCCATGAGCCTCGTAGCCCTCCCAAACACACGCATTCGTACAGTTATTAATCTATGTAGTAGCCATACACGCATACAGGCAGAGAGGGAGGCAGCTTACAACCATATCTATAGACCGCTGCTGTACACAACAACTGCTCGTTTGTTGCGCTGCTTGTCATGATGCATACTCCGAACAACCCACAAAATGGGGTCGCCAATGACAAATCACAATCGCCCATTCCAAGCATTCTCTGTACTTCTCTGTACAGAATGCCCAAGTTCCACGCCGCATGACTGCAGGCGGCGCAGAGGGACTCGGGCAAACCGAGTTGCTTGCATCTGCTCCAGCTATCCGTTTGTTTCTCCGCCCTTTCTCCTACGCTTCCAGCTAGACCAGAGTGATTCCCTTGATCGGGTGATTCCCCAACACGACAAATCCAAAAAAAAAAAAAGAAAAAAAAGAAAAGAAAAGACCGGCTACCACCACCAAGCAAAAAATTCAAACCCTTTAGAACCTTCAAAATAGAAAACGAAAACAACATAAACAACAACAACGCCATCGATTGAAATGCGCAGGTAAGGTCCAGTGACGACTTGCGATTGCGTCCCAGTGAAGAGTTCACTGAATGCAAACATGTACGTTTCGGGAGGGGCACGCTCGCTCTATCATCAAATTCTTCCCCCCTCCATTCAGCAGGTTTGTCAATGCGCGTCCTTCCACGCTTTTCCTTTTATTTTCATCCCCCAACTTTGGTTCCATGGCGCGTCTTCGCATAAACGCAGATTCTGCGGTTGGTTGTTCGGTTGATCGCTTACTCCCGCTGCAGCAGGATGAAGAAGGACAAAAAAGAGCCAGGCAAACAGAAAGAGTGGCCAAAAAACCCACGAAAAGAGAGGAAATCAACGCCTGGTATGTTATGCTAGAAAGATTGAAAAGAGAGTGAAATTGGTGGGATAAAATAAGACTGGGCTGCCCGTGTAAATGGCCAAAAGGGGGGGGGTTTACCGTAGCGGGCGGCGGCCTCCGCCTCATCACTCAAACGTCATTTGCACCTCCTTCTCATGCCCAAACACGTCGTCGTCGTCAACCCACGCGTTGCGCTCAAGGTCGACTGGCGTAGGAATTTGCGTCTCCGTAGCTTTTGGCGGTGGTGGCGGCCGCTCCGGCACATCTACTGTCCATGTCGGCGCCGTGGTGGCGGCGGCAGAGGAGGGTGCCGCAGGAAGCTGTTCGAGATGCGGCGGCGAGCTGCGCGGTGGCGTCGAGTAGGCCGTGTCAAAGGTCATGGAGATGGCGCCTTCGCCTTCGCCGTTGGCGCCATACGGGTGGTGGTAGTGCTCGTCGTAGTCGTCGTCAAACGTGAAGCCCTTGGAGCCGGCACCCATGAGCGCGCCACCGCCATGGCCACCATTTTTGTTTTGCGTGAACGGCGACTCT
The DNA here is from genome assembly GCA_020351975.1 of Phyllosticta ampelicida. Lineage (NCBI taxonomy): Eukaryota > Fungi > Ascomycota > Dothideomycetes > Botryosphaeriales > Phyllostictaceae > Phyllosticta > Phyllosticta ampelicida. The sequence goes on along the minus strand of JAIFKG010000522.1, from coordinate 8,407 downwards.
TGCGTCTCCAGCTTCATGGGCGGCATGGTGGTCTCGAGCTGGCGCACTTCGATTCCCTGAGCCGTGATTTCGGCCGCCTCGGCTCGGATGGCATCGACGTCGAAGAGGACGGCGCTTCCTCCAGACTTTCCATCTGCGCCGTTCTCTGGACCGTTCTTGAACTTGTCGTCGTACATTTCCCACTCCTTCTTTTCCGCCTGCTTGCGCTTGAATAGGCTCCAGCCCTTCTTCTCGGGCTTCTTGTCCAGCTGCTTGCGGGCCTCTTCAATCTCGTTGATCAGCTCGCGCTGCCGCGCCTCGTGGTTCTCCGGGTCCGGATCCTCGATTTCCGTAAACTCGTCGCTCTCGACCGACCAGCCCACCTCACGGAGGAGGCGGGGCATGGCGGCACGGTAGGCCATGTGTCCATTAACCAGCTCGGTGACGTTGATGTTTTCGACTCCCGGGACATTGACAGGAGCGAGGCCAGCGACGCCCATGATGCCGCCGCTGGTTGCGCGGAAGAGATAGCCTAGGATCCAGTCGTTTGTTGCGTAGCCGTTGACGAAGCGGCCGGGGACCACAGTCCGCGCTTTGAGGTACTCGTCCTTCTTTGCTACGATTGGCGCTCCAAACATGTACACATTTTGCACCAGACCCTGGGCTCCTCTCCTTGAGAGCTCTTGCAGACAAGTAAAGATGACGCGGCATCCCAACGAGAAGCCGACGAGCGTGACAGGCCTGACGCCCAAGTTGCGATCTATCAGGGAGTCGGCTAGAATCAGGCCAGCCAGCTCTGCTCTCGCCAAGGAGACATTCCATGGGTTGTCGATGAGGTATGAGAGCTTGGTGAGGACAATGGGAAGTTGAAGTGCGCCCATTAGGGCAACCAGGATGGTGCTGCCGAGAACTTGTTGCAAGCTTTGAGTGAGAGCCTGCCTAAAGTCAGCAGAAGGGCTCACAACCACGCCACGTCAACTTACCTCGGTCGCCAAAATGCTAATAGTGTCACCCATACTCTGCAGCATTTCCGGTTCCCACAACAGGGAGTAAATGTCGCCCATAATTGGATCCACCGTACTAAACGGCAGCCGCACGTCGTCAACTTTGCCGTTCATCCACCCGGAGATGGTCAGGATCAAGTTGACCCTCTTATTGTTGTGCAGCGGCTTGTACTCGAACGTCTTGACTGCCCCTGTTCTCCTGCCAGACGCACGCACGGCAATCGTTCCGCCAGAGACGACGCCGCTGGTGGTGATCAGGGCAGCGCCGCCAGCACCGGCGAGGAAACTGCTCGTCCCTGCAACACCAATGGTGGAAAAGCCGGCAGCAAGACCAGCACCAATAACTGGGGCCATTAGACCAGCAGACAGTCCTATGACAAGGCCGCCTCCAACCGTTGCCAGACCCATCATCACAAGTCGTCGATTCCTCTGCAGCTTCTTGCGATTGTCAATGTGCTCCTGCTCGTTCCAGTTTTCCTTGTCTGCCGCCTCTTGCATTTCAAGCGCGTCCGTGACCCGCTTCTCAAACCGACAGATGTCGATCCACGGTACGTCGACATGCACTCCCACGCGCTCCAACAGCCGCCTTGACCGAGAATCATACACGGAATCAGCAATAAGGACAAGGAACAAGTCGCACAGTATCGTCCAGCGTAGATCGATATCGATACTCTTAGTTTCGGGAAGCTGCGATGGCGTTTGGACTTCGGGCAAATCTTCGTCCTCTGCCTTTTCGCGATAAGGAGGCGGACTTTGCGGGAGGCTCTGGACCGAATCCGGCCGGGGAGAGGAGATGGAGGAGCGATCATCCGCCGCAGGATTCTTGACTCTTGCGTTTTGCATGAGAGCCGGAGTCAGATCTTGTGGCTGCACGCCGTGCTCAGCCAGCTGCTCAATCATGATTTGCTCCGACGAATCGATCTCCATGTGGCCGTACAGGCGGACCATCATCTTCTGGCTCCACATTTGCATGGCCTCGACGGAAAGGTCGAGCTGCTTCTTGGCGCCCTTTGTCTTTTCCAGCGAGTCCAGGTCCTGGACCATTTCCCGCATCGTGAGCCTCACCACACCCACGTACGCGATGCGTTGGCCCTCGGTGAGCAGCGTCTTGGTCGCCTGCATCTGCGACAACGGGTCACGAGCCTCGTCGTCCTCGTCTTGCACGTTTGTCCCTGGGTTCTTGAACAGGTATGCCGTGTGGTCGTCCATGCTCGTGGCCGACTCGGCGTCGTCGTCCAGCTGCACCCGCGTGTATCCTTTGCCCGCTCCTCCGAGGGCGGCGTACTGCAAGGGCTCCTCGTCCATGTCGGGCGCCTCGCGCGCCACGAGCCGGTTGTCGTCGTTGTAAATGTCGTAGGGCGCGTACGCAGGCATTTCCTGCCAGTCGGCCTCGCCATCATCCCTTTTTGCGTCATTGCGTTCGTTTCCCGGTGCAAGCTTCATGTGGGACCACTCGGAGAACTGGGTCGGGCCCTCTTCGCCTGCCAACGGTACTTCGGCCATGAAGGACGAGTTGCGCTGGGCGGCACTCTTGCCCTTGTTGTCATCAGAAGGGGTGTCTGTCGCAGCGGGTTCCTGGAGCGGCGTCTCCTTCTGCCGTTCAGTCAGGGCATCTTTCAGCGGGGTCGGAGCCGCGGGATTGTTTGGCCCTTCCGCATGATTTGCCGGATCTTGTGGTGGGGCTCTGTTCGACGGAGATTCTGTGGGTATGTTTTGCTGGTAGATGTTTGCGTCGTCTTGGGTCGGCTCTAACTGTGGTCCCTCGCCTGCTGAGTTGTCCTCGTTCACCTCCGAGTGCTTCCGTCTCACCAGCCGCCGCTTGACGGGCAAGCCAAACTCGTCCAGTTCTACAGACTCACATGGGACATCTGCGGGTTTGGCATCAGGCGGGGCCTGCGACTGCGAGGGTTCAGGAGTAGTCGAGTGTGCGGTGGCATCCTCAGGCATAATGGTGACGTTGAGGCGGGAGGGCGCGGCGGAGTTTTAAGCAGTCGTGAGGGCAGGAATGCTCGAGGGCGCCGTCTCGGACAGCAACGGTACGGAGAGCAGCAGCATTGACCGAGCAATGAACGATGGAGATGCTGCAGGTGGTTTGGTTGCATGTGGAGCAAAGCGCAGGCTCAATGCCGAGAGGAGGGCCGCCGGGCTATTGGAGACATGGATTGCGTAGCACCACCACATCCCACCGCCCACGCGTCCGTGCGCGCCACAAAGCTTAACTTTTGACATTGGACGACTCATCAACTGAAGCCACACGTCTCTGCGCGCGTCTCGTCTCTACGCAGCATAAACACCGTCACGATGCGCGGCAAGCGGGCGAAGCAATACCGCAAGCTTATGAACCAATATGGCCTCACATTCGGCTTCCGCGAGCCGTACCAAGTCCTCGGTTCGTTGAACGCATTCCGCGCGGAGAGAAAAAAACACGCTGACATGCCTCCTCGCCAGTCGACGCCGACATGGTCAAGGACACGCACCGCTGCAAGATGGACCTGGCGGCGTACATGGAGCGCACGCTGCAGGGCAAAACCAAGGTCATGATAACGCAGTGCTCGATGCGGCACCTGTACGGCGACAAGGACCAGGCCGTGATCGCCGAGGCGCAAAAGTTTGAGCGCCGCCGCTGCAACCACCACACGCTCGACGAGCCGCTGTCGACGCTCGAATGCCTCTCGTCCGTCGTCGACCCCTCGGGATCCAAGACCAACAAGCACCGCTACGTCGTCGCCAGCCAGGAGCAAAAGGTCCGCGCCCACCTGCGCCAGATCCCCGGCGTCCCACTCGTTTACGTCAATCGCAGTGTCATGATCATGGAGCCCATGGCCAACGCCACCGAGGACGTTCGCGAAAAGGCAGAGTTTAACAAGTTCAAAGCGGGCATCAAGATGCGGCCGACCGGAAGCGTGGCCGCGGCGGTGAAGAGGAAGCGTGGGGAGGACGGAGAAGGAGGCGGCGAAGAGGGCGGGGACGTCAAAGCTACGGAACCAGAACCCAAGAAGAAGAAGAGAAAGGGCCCCAAAGGTCCCAACCCACTGAGCGTGAAGAAGGCAAAAAAGCCGCAGTCGAGCGCCCCGCAAAAAGAGGAGGTCGCGAAGTCGGCAGAAGGAGAGCCGGCGAAGCGCAAGAGAAAACGAAAGTCCAAGACCGATGATGGCACCACGTCTACAGAGCAAGGAGCGCAGCAGGAAGACTCATAGTTTTCTCATTGGTCCAGGCCTTTCTATCTGTCCATGTCCACCACGATTCCCCATTCAGCAGCAGCATTGCACGGCGTTCCGGCGGGGTATTTTTTTTTTTTAAAAAAATCTGGGGTATAACGGGCAAAAATTTCTACATAATTTCGAGAGAAATGGATACCTTTGTTGGGCTATCATCAGACCTTCTTTCCCTGTGCGATGAGATCCGAGACCTTGGGCGGAAGCACCAGCGCGCTCCTGTCGTTGCGTTTCAGAAACTCGACGACCGATTGGGCCACCTGGTCCGGGAGGTCTTCCTGCAGGAAATGGCCGGCCGCGGGAAACACTTGCAGCTGGAACTTGCCTAGAGAAGGGACGGTCAGCCTTGTACAGCCTCGCTCAGGAGAGAGAAAGAAAAAAAGAAGAATCAAAAGAAGAAGAACAAACCCTGCATCTGCCCAATCATCAACTCCTTATCCAGTCGATCCGTCCCCGCCAGCAGCAGCAACTTGGCGCCCCTCGCCGTCAAAAACTTGCCGCTCATGCCGCCGAACCAGTCGCTCCAGTACGCCTCGGTGCGGCTCAGGTCCGTCCTCCACACCCACTTTGCGCCGCCGTCGATTGGGACGAGCAGGCTTGGGACGCTGGCGCGTGCGCTGTCCTGGTTGCGAAGGGTACGGCTGCGAATGTGCCAGGCGACGGCGTCGTCGACGGAGGAGAAGACGGACGGGCGGGCGCGCAGGTATGCCTGCATGTGCTTGAGGGCGTCTATGGCCGAGCCTTCGACGACATCCAGCACGGCGTAGCCCAGTACCTTGGGGTCGAGGGCGCCGCTCTTTGCCGCGTCGGTCACGACGGCGCCGCCCAGGCTGTGGCCGACGAGCAGCAGCTCTGGCGACGACGACGTCAAAGGATCGTAACCCATGCGCGCCTGTACGAGCCGGATCATGGTGACAAAGTCCCGCGACAGGCTGGTCAGCGCCATGCTGGTGTCGACGGCGCCGCTGGGGTCGTAGACGACGGAGCCGTGCTCGCGCGCCTCGACGGCCACGATGCCGACCTCAGGATAGAGTTGGCGCACCTCAAGCGCGAACAGCGCAAAGCTGAGGGCCGACGAGCCCGCCCCGTGATGCAGGATCATGAGGGGCGTCTTTGAGTTGCCTCTGCTGCTGGCCGGCGGCGGCGTCACGTATACGTGGTATTTGGCGCGCTCGCCACTGTCAAAAGCGTGCTCCAGCCAGAGCTCTTGCGCAAAGTACCGGGTCCATTCGATGTGCGGGGCGGCTCTTTGCGTCGGCGTGGGCACGACGGTGCCGGTTGATGAGACGGATGACGCCGAGGACGAGTCGTCTTGTTCTTCTTCTGAGAGCAGCTTGGGTTCGGATGAGCTGATTGCTGACGGTTTTGCCAGTTTTGATTTGCCAACAGATCGTGCCAGGTCACTCATGTTGGCCGTTTGCTTGTTCATGTGCTGGGGACATGGACTTTGATTCCAGATGTCGGTGGGGTGGTGAACTGAATCAGGTGTGGTGACGTGACAGGGATGCGTCGTGGGGTGAAGCTAGCGCACGGACCAGCGGTTGTTGGTCCCGTCCGCGTCACTTGAGCAAGCAAGTGGACAAACATCGCGACCAAATCGTTTTCGCGCAAGCGACCAAATTCTAGCCATTAAGCTCAATGATCCCGAGCATTGACTCGGCAGGATTGTTTGCTAACGAGGGGGTATCAAATCATCATGTTTAGATCGTTCATCCATGCATGGCGCACGCGTGCTCCTATCCATCCCAAACCAATGGAACAAGAGCAAGGAAGAAAAGAAGAAAGCAACAAAACCATTCGTCTCAGTCATATTCGTCATCATCATCATTATCAGAGTCGTCATCAGCAGCAAGGGCACGCCTCTCTCTTCGTGGCGTGCCGTCGCCCAACTGCCACTCGCCCCGGTGGTCGCGCTCGACGAGCCCCTCGCAGCAGAGCCAGTCTTGCAGCTCGTCGTCGTCTCTCCACGCATCAACGCCATACACGGAGCATTCGGGCTTCTTCTCCTTTTCAAAATGACGGCCCACGTGCTCCATGCGCTCGTCCCAGCTGCCCGTCCCCTCGAAGGTCTGGTTGCAAAAGAGGCAGCAGCTCTTAGGCGGCGGGTCCCTGAGCTTAATGTAGCACCGGCGCAGATATTCGGCCATGTTTTCGTCGGTGACGGGATGGTCACGAGGCGAAGCACCGGCGCGTGGGACGACGGCGTGGTGGCCGCCGGCCGCTGAAGAGCTGGCAAAGTGCATGCGGCGCAGGTGTTGGGCAAACAGGTCCTTGCGGTTGAAGTCGTTGTAGGACGTGGTGATGCCGTCAACCGTGTTGGGACACAGCTCGCAGCGCCAGAAGCCCAGCCGAATGTGCTGCGTCGACACGTGCCGCTTCCACTCGTTCTTGGACGCAAAGGTCGCTTGGCACGAGTAGCCCGCCAGGGGACACGGAAAGGGCCGTGCGGCAGAGTTGTCTTTGTTTGGCCGGCTACCCTTGGACTTTTTCGACACACGGTGGTGGCCCATGTCAATGGATTTGCGAGCGCTGCTGGGGCGCCTGGAGAACTTGCTCGGCGTGCTCGATTGAGAGGGACGGCGTTGAGGCCGCTTGGGCCCGGAAGCACCAGGCGTATAGTCGGAATCGGGCTCCTCTTCGAATTTGGATACTGGCTGCACAGACTCGGCATCTCTCATCCGTACCTGCAAGTCTTCGTCGTGCTCCGGCATCTGGGGGCAGTGTCGGTCGCTGCTCTCCACTCTGCTGGGAAAGTAGGGCGCCTCTTGCTCGTAGGCAAATTCGTACTTGACGTCGGAGCTGTCGTCATAGTCCATCTGTTGCTCGGCGTCCTCGGACGGTGAAGGATACTGCTGAACCTCGCGAAGTGCGCAAGATCCGCCGATCGAATCTTCCGGTTGGTACGGCGCAAAGTTGCTGCACTCAAAATAGTCTTGCGGGGTCATGCCGAGAGGACTGGACGGGTCAGGAGAGCTAAAGGTCGCAACGCTGGGTTCTTCTTGGAGGGAATGGTTGTAGCTGCTGGAGCTCGACGCCGACCAGCTCGAACGATGACAGTCGGGTGATTGCTTCCCGAGAGTTTGATCAGGATAGTGCCATGGACCAACAGCATTGTGCTGGTAGGCCCGCGGTCCGTGTTCTCTTCGGCTGCCATCGGGCGGGAAGACATCGGCGTTGAAGAGTGGACGCTCAGGTCCGCTGAGGTAACGTTGCATGTTGGACAAGTTCTGACTTGATGCGCTGTCTGGTGCCAACTCGGGACCCAGGAGGCTGATTGTCTTGGAGCAGAGGCGCACGCCGCTCCACCGAGTATCGTGACCAGGCCATGGATAAGACCCTGGGAGACGGGCGTCTGGTTGCAGGCTGAAGGTGGAGAAGTCGTCAAAATACTGAAAGGCCATTTCTGAGTTGGAGACCAAGGTGTATATTGAGCAGGTAGAATCAAAGGCTTCCTATCATGCCTCACTGCAAATTCGTGGGGGGGAATACAGTCAAGTGTAGGCGCTTAGGAGTGGGGGCGGGCCTCAGCAGACGGTATAGCAGTACTTATACAGCAAGACGAAACAGGCCGCAGGCACCAAGAGGTGTCGAAGAAGGAGGCGAAGCAGGTGCACCTTGAAGGTCAGTGGCAGCTAAATCCGGGATCGGTGGCTCCGCCTTGAAAGTTGTGTATCTCGAGCGTGGGCGAGACGGGACGTGTAGAGCGGGCGTCTTATGGAGGCAGTACAGAGAGGGCAAGCATCAAAGAGCCGCATTCTTCGAATGTACAGTTGCGCAACAGCACGAGCGCTGGCATGGGTGGTACCCAGAGCCAGCCACGGGCAAGCCGACCCCTGCATGCTGACCGGTCGGTGGGTACACGACGGTCTGGGGGGAGCGTCAGCCATGGTGGCAGACGTCCGTCTGGGCGGTCCCACGAGCAGCGCCTGGAGGGTGCCAATCATGACATGGGGCGTCGGCGCCTCTTGACAGCGGACAAAGAGGGAAGAATGGACCGAGGACGGACGAGGTCACTGTGGTGGATTGGACAGATATGATTGCCGAGGTGAGAGAAGGGGGGTGGTTGGATGCGTCACGGATGACGGGCGCTAGACAACGAGAGACGGCAAGGTAGTCCACTGGTCTACCGATCCACTGGTCCACTGGCCAGAGTCGCAAGGGTGAGAGGATGAGAGGGGGGAGGGTGACAGGGCGAAAGGGGAGAGGGTG
>JAIFKG010000509.1:0-10259 GCA_020351975.1 Phyllosticta ampelicida | reverse complement strand
GGCCCAAAATATGACCAGGTATCCAAATCAAAGCATAAGAATAATCCCAAGACGGGTTTGCATCTCACCAACAGAAAACACAGCACTCCCCTGAGACGAGCTCTTAATAGAACCCACCACCCGGGACAGCCACAAAGATAATGGTTGCCATCGTCGTCAATAGCAAACTCCACGCCTGACTTTGCCGCACAATCTTGTCTTGGACCACGCGCATGCTCTCCTCTTGGATCCACGTCTCATGGTCGAAGATCTTGCGGACGAACGGCTTGCGGTTGTAATTCTGCACCCACGCGTCTTCGCCAAAGCTGTTGCGGCTACCAAAAGCGTCAAATGAGCGCGCGTACGAGTGGCGGCCGCTGACGAACGCCTTCAAGGTGGTCGGAGACGTGGGACTAGTCGGAATGTTCGAGGCTCCTAGATTTACGCCCGCACTGGCAATCGTGGCCTCCTCGTTCTCGAAGGTGCTGGCCTTCTTCTGATCGGCTGATATGTAGATTTCGGCGACGGAGGCTGCGCTGCTAGTGGTGGCGCCCTTGGTGGCGCCGATGATGCCGCTGTTGATGCTGTCGAGGTCTTCCCAAGGTTTGAGCGTGCGCTTGTGGCCGCGGTGTAGAATCACACAGAGGCCTTTGTAGGCGGCAATCATGGTCGTGAGGCCGATGAAGAGGACGGGCCACATGAAGATGCGCCACCAGCGCGAGGCGCGGGAGAGGGCGAGAAGAAGTCCGATGATGATACCAAAGGCAATGTGGCTGACGCCCATCGTGCGCACGAAGAAGACGCGCGGCTTGTTACCATTGCAGATGGACCAGCGCACAAAGTTGGGGTGGGCGTGGCCGCGGAGGACGGCTTCGACCATTTTGGCGACCCGGTCAAAGGCGGATGGGTGTGTGGTGTGCTGTAGTGCGTGGAGGACGTCGGCGCGATCTCTGCCAGAAAGATTCAATTCACGAGGCGAGCCCGGGGCGATGTAGTGAGCGATGACGCGGTCGACTTCTTGACGCAAGGGCTGCACAGAGACTGATTTGGGAGTCAGCAATTGTCAGGTAACAGTCAGTCTGAAGACTTACATGCTTGCCACTTCAATCCAGCTTGCGCATTGGCTTCGTCTCGCAACTCCCTTGTACTGTTTTCAGTCAAGACGGGCTGACTGTATGCCGACGAGACATTGTTGCTCGTAAGAGTCGGTTCAGGACTGCGGGTTCGGCTGTACGCATCATCAAGAGTAGCCTTCATGTTCGATGGATTGAAGGCGTCATGGGGGTTTGTCCCCAGTTTCACCTTGCTCACTGTCACTTCTGTCAGGCCAATCGCAGCTGCCTGGGAGGACTTGTCAAAGTCGATCTTGGGCATCATGGGATTTGTCCTCTTCTTGCGCAAAGTTCCCATGTTTGAATTGCCGGAGGCGACTTGTGCGGCCTTTTTTTCTAGCGTGATTTCTTCCCACTTCCACTCCTGAGCCAGTGCCTTGCGTTCTGGCTTGAGCGCGTTGAAGCGTTGCTTGTAGTCCTGAAGCCACAGGTGGAACTGCAGGTTCTCGGCATCATGCGTAACATAGACAAGGTAGTCCATAAAGTCATGCAATGTACACGGCTGGTCAGTTGTCAATATCGAGCCCCTCAAAGGGTGTGTCTGGAGGACTAACCGGCAGAGCCTTGTTGCCTATGACATTTTCAAAGGACAGTTCCTCTGGGATGCCACGCGTTCCGCCCGTAGTACGATCAACATACCGCTGACATTCAGTGTTTGTAATTGGACCGTTTGGTCTCTGTACGTAACTCGGCCGTCGGTAGAAGAGGATAGACATTTTGAGCTGAAGTTTTTTTGGTGGCGTGTCTGGTAGACGAGAAAAAGTGAAGTGACTTCCCGGCCTTCTAGAGCCACAGAGAGATTGGAAAGAAAGAAGGATGATTATAAAATCAGTCCAGAGTTTGAGGGCCACGAGGGGGCGGTCAGCCACGAAAGACCTGTCAGCCACTTGGACTCGTCAACCGTTAGGAATAGCACAGCGCTTGGAGGGTCAGAGAACTAGCTGACAATAGAGCGTTTTTCTGATGAGCGAGGCTTGAGCTGTCACTTCGGCTGCGCAAACCAGCTCAAGTGACTAGACAGCTGACGAGTCGAAACAATATGAGGTAGATGGAGTAGCTTACGGAGGATTTCAAGTCGATTTTTGTCCCTAATAAACGTTGGAAATGTCGCAGAAGTAATTGTAAGACCAAGCAATCTCAGAGGAGTTTTGTGGTGTTGCAACCTCCTACGAACGAGGGAGATGTTCAAGATTGCTCATCGATGTCAGGGTGCAAATCGGCCCTTCTAGAGTAGCTTTGCTATAGCTGGTCATGACCGGGGTGGCTCTGAAACTTTCCCATCTCCGGTGGGTGCGACCAATCCTACCAGCGCTTCATATGGTAAGTCAGCACAGGAAGCCAACAGTCCTGCGGAGCACAGCCTAGGCTTTATGGACATCCGGGCCGCGCCGGCGATCCAGCAGGCAGGCATAAAATTTCATTGATCAATGAAGTGGTCGAAGGAGGTCAGGAGAGACTAATTTGCTCTCCTTGTCAACACAACTGACGCGCGACGGCGAGACCCTGCACGAGATGAATACGGGAGGAAACTTCCAGAAAGGGGCTGTTGACATGGCAGCCAGCTTGGGTCGAAGTGCCCGAAGGTGCAAAAGTTTGGATCAAATGATGCCGATCTGTTTTCTACTCCGTAGCGTGTCGGGCTATTCGAAAGCTAGGCGGATGACCTGATATCGGTGCCAAACTTCAAGACCGCCGCATCCGGGAAAGCGGTAATGGTGGCCGCCACTTCTGTGGAGCTTTCTCGGTCCCAATTTGGACGCAGAGACCTTTCCAGCCACCCAGAAACCGAGGTCAACGCATGTTGCCAATCTATTCCATCGTCCAACGCTGGCTTGCGGGAAGACAACCAACACGTGGGGAATAGTCCGGGACGCCGCGAGCATAAGCCTCACATCTTCGCTTTTGCCGCGGCGGACTGTGACTTAGAAACGCCTGTTCCCGCTACATTAAAACTCCACTTGCACAACCTCCACAGTCCAGCTGTCAACAACAGAGCAGTGTTGTAAAGGTACTTTTGGTTCTAGTGTTCCTACTCTTCATGGCTTTGGCATTGTGATTAGCGAGGCAAGCAATTGACTTCAGATACAGCCAGTCGAATGGTTTTCGAGTAGTCTCGCTTAACCAAGCGATGGGCAAGGTAGCTAACAAAGATGCAGGAATCGGGATGAAAAGACTCGCCCTCTGCGTGGGCATAGATAACCAGGTCTTGGGATTCCCAGGGTTTTAAAGGTACTTTACCATATCAGATCAACAGTCCACATCGGTGATTGACCATCTCCATGAATGTGAATTTTTTACGGCAAAGAAATCATTGGCTCATAGCAACTGGTGCGGAGTTGCTTCGGTTGCACGGTCATGAGAGAGCGTATCTTCCCAAAGGCCACGGGTTGAGATCAGTCCATCTGACATGTAAAGACCGTGATATGCGGACCTCGATCGAGCTGTCGACGCCCACTGACAACAGCGAATCCATGGTGAACGTCAAAATAAATCCCAACGTTGGGCAGGGTGCTTGAATGCCCCCTGTAATAGGTATCTTAGACGCAGTCTTTTGGTGATACAAATTCTTCCCATGTGTCCGGATTTTGCATGAAAATTTTCGGAGTTGACATGCATTTCCCTATCTGCTGAGAACGGCCGGGCTGATCAGCAATGCGAACCCGACTTAATGCATGGTCGTGATCGTGGTAAAGGCCTCGACATGGAGTAAATGGGGACAGGATGCTATCTGATCTGGAGTTATGATCTACAGCAGGTTGGTTGGTTCAGGAACCTCTTGGACAATCGTAGACGTAAGGCTTGTCCTTTTGAGAGAAGCCCTTTGATGATAAAATAAGGACCATACGGAGATGCCAGAGCAAGCGTAGTGATTCTCTTTGAAAAATTTCGACCAGGGCATCCAATTTCCGATCCAGCATTTTCAGAAACATGTGGAGCTTCTGAAACCCGTTTGGTATGGGCTGGTTTTTGGTGCGAGGTCCTTTCAACGGGAGGTTTTTGGTGCGAGACCCTTCCAACCGGAGTATTGACAGCGGTCCACAGCACTTGGGGTGCCTGTGGCCCTTTTGGAGGAACAGATGACATGGTGGAGGGATTGAAGCCGGTGTTAAAGTAGCCTGGTATGTGCGAGAACCAGATGATTAACGCCCAAGGCAGATCCTATCCGCAGAAAATGAGCCATGTGGTCCCTAAGCGTCGATCGGTTGTCAAGATAAATACAAGATTCATCATTTTCTTGATCATGAATAATGTACCGCTCGGCAATGGAATCGACTGAGCCGAATGGGTAGACATGCTTGCTTCTTTGCTTCGTTTTCAGCGCATTCAAAGTCAGTTGTGCAATCAGATTAGTCATAGTAAAGTGGAGACTGTGGAATGATGGTTGTTCAGCATCGTCTGGCGCACAGCCTCGAAAGTGAGACTGGTGTTGAGCGGCCGAATCACAGCCACATGATTCCCTTCATGAGTTCATTTGCGGTAGAAGTCAAGGCTAGCGTTCCGAGCCACGAGCTGATCTTCAAAGGGTCTAGTCTGCCAGGGATAGTCCAAAAAGCGGGGAAGCTGAGCCAATAGTGCAAGTTGCCGTACCCTCCAGCAGCTGTCGAGGATTCTTGATGCGAATGAACTGATGGCCAACGAAGGTCTCGACAGAGCATGGACGCAAGCATTTTGTCGCATTCACTTTCCAAAGTCATCATGCTTGCCGGTATTGAAACGTGTCCCGTGGGTCAAGGAGGCTTAGAATCCCCGTCTACGCCTGAGGACATGACAGTGGAATTCACAGCAGTGGTCCAAGTAACTTCCACGCCATGTTTTCCCACGATTTGGCTCGCCCGAAGGTTCCTGTATAGACACCTGGGATGGCGCTCAGGGGGTCGCTCAGGAGGCACTCAGGGGGCGCTCAAGGACGTGACGTCCTATTATGGTTCAGCGACGCTAAAAGGAGCTGAGACGTTGGACGCTTGACGACCATATTGATGGCACGAAGAGCCAGGAGTTCCACGTGTCTTGGGCTCGAGGGAACAGGCTTGGGCACACGCAGTCGGCGTAGTCCAGATACCAATTGGGACAGATAAATATTGATGTTGATGGTGAGCGCTGACAGCCCGCCGAGCAATATCTCGTAGCATCTTGACGAGCAGTTCGAGATCATCAAGGAGCGCTGAGGAGGGAAATGAATTTGAGGTTGGAAAGGGGGACCGACGTCGATGGTGACACGATTGTTTGATGTGAGCGGAGATGATCTGATAAGATTTTATCTTATCTCCGCCGACGCCGCTGCCAACACCAAGCTACAACAGCTGGCCCAACTCGCACACGTCCTCGTGTAGCGACGCTGCACACCAATAGATCCAAGTCTTCGTCGCAATGGATCCTCCCGTGCTTGCGTCTCTCTCCTTGACCCATGTCCACTACGTGAGTCGTAAATTGATGTTCCTTTGGCATTTCCCAATCGATCGACGCTGACGAGACCAGAACCCTCATGATCGCTTCTCATACGTCTGCGCCTGGCTGGCGCTGGTCCCTCAGGGACTCTGCGTAGTATATGCTACCCTAATGTGGTCGAGTCGCGAGGTCGAAATTTGTATGATGTTCGCAGGTCAAATGGCCTGTGAGGCCTTGAATTGGGCTCTGAAGAGGTGGATCAAAGAAGAGCGCCCGAAACGTGAGTAAACGACCTGGGACGCCCGTTCTGACCTCTCGGTTTACATCCCTAACATGATTCTCGGATCTAGAAATGTACGGCAAAGGCTATGGCATGCCTTCGTCCCACGCCCAATTTGTCTCCTTCTTCTCACTCTACCTGACATTGTTCCTCCTCTTCCGGCACGCCCCGCATCCGACGCAGACTCACACGCCCACGACCTACTCCCAGCGCCTTGGGCTCTCCGTGCTTGCGCTCGTATCTGCTGCCGCAGTGGCGTTCTCCCGAATATACCTCACGTACCACACGAACAAGCAAGTACTCGTCGGTTGCGCCGCTGGAGCCGCCTTCGCTGTTTTGTGGTTCGGCTTCACAACCATTCTGAGAAGGTCAGGCCTGGTGCAGTGGGGTTTGGATCACTCTTTGGCAAGAGTATTCAGACTGCGAGATTTGGTTATTGAGGAAGACCTCCTGGACGCAGGATGGGCCAGATGGGAAGACCAGAGACGGAAAAGGAGTTTGGACGCGAAAAAGAAGCGGTAACTTTAGGGGTGCATAACCAAGTGGGATTTTTGATATTTCTGCGCGCAACCTCGCCTTGACCCAAGAAAACCGGTGGGTGATCTTTCGCCTTGTACGAGTTCTCGAAAAGCCGGCGACCACGGAGTCTCTTTTCTCGAAGGGTCAAGAAATAAAACGGGTCTTTCTCCTCGGTTAGATCATACTTATGGACCCTTTCGAATTTCCAAGCATGTGTTCCTGGGTAAAAGACCAATCGGAGCCCCCCCATTTTGTGAAGGTTCATTCCAAGTCGAGGTACTAATTTTAGCAGAACTTTCGGTTACATTATGACAGGCCAAATCAAGTTTGCGCCATTAGCGAAGTTTGGATATTAGCAACGAGTACGGAGTAGGGCATGGCTGAGAATGCCGCGCTGGTCCAGTGTCTTGTCGAGTTGCCGGAGACACAGTTCAATATCGACACCCTGTCTTCTGTTTATACCGAGATTGCAAGTTGAACGCTTGCATGCCGTCCTTACTAAAGCCACTGGAAAACAGGACTGTACAACCAACCGCTCGATATTGACGTGGGACGGCCTGGTATGACACATCCACATCTCACTGTACAACGGGCCGAGAAGCTCTGGAAGCGAAGCGATATGAAAAAAGAGCTGCCTAACTTCTAGACCAGCATGGACTTTATTCTCAAAAGGGTTGGAGATGAAGAGGACTTGGGCGCGTGTAGGTGCCATGCAAACTCTGCAAGCCACGGTGGCGAAGGCCATCACTAACAAAGTAGGCCCCTTTTGCGCCCGATGAGTGGTGGTGTTGACGACATTGGGGGAGGACAAGGCTGCAGCAACCTTGCTCGGATGGGCCGACGGGCCGAGCGTTGGCTTGACCAGAGACAGCTTTTGCAGTCGATAGATTGCAACTCCACTCACTGCCTCTACAAGACCAACGACCCCTGTTCCACCCAAGCGCCAAGACTTCTCACGGCTCCCCACCCTGGATCGAAGCGGCTGGACAAATATGCCCACGACGATCGCTCGTACGCGGAAACTGCAGAGGCCAAAAGCTCGACAGAAGTGGAAGACGACATAGGGCAAAACAAATGTAGGACTGTTGCGTTTCCAGGACTTTTGCAGTATATTGAGCTTGCCTTCAAAAGAAAAACATCCTTCACATGTTTGGTCCATAAATCGACCATAATGGCCCTCTCAAGATGTTTCAGCTGGGCAGATTCGTGTGCGTGCGAGCTCGCTGTTTGGATGGATTTGGAATCCGCCTGTCCGCTGCCAAGAACTCCTTTGCCAGAAGCAACGGTCAGATATGCGGAAGGTTGGCGCTCTCGACACTCAGAACCCTCTTTGGTCTTCCAAGATGCATTGGTCACGCTTTCATCGACATCTGTTTGACCTGCGGCCATCGTCATCATTTTCGAAGACTTCAGCGACTCACCAAAAGTTCAACAATTTTTTGCAAAGACGATTCAAACTTCATAGGCTGTCTTCTTTGGGGAACATGCAAGTAATGCATTATGGGCGTTTGACAGCGTCGCCCAGCTGTTTCAACAGGGCACACGGCGTCCAAGACCGATGGCCGAGCATCAAGTGTCGGGGTTGATTGGACGGCAAAACCACCAGGAGGAGCATAGGCTGCTTGATGCACCAAAGAAACAACGTCACTTCGCGCCCCGAGTGTGCAAAAGCGTACTTGGGCACGGTGGACACCTCCAACAACGGAAAATCCTCCACCAAAGAAGTCACAAGGTGGACGTCCTTGCCTGGGACGGTATTAGCGAGCATCTCGTGTAGAATGTCTTCTATAAAGATGGCACTCTCATCGTTACTTTGAACGGTACGGCTGGACCAACTCGATTCCTTCACTACCAACACCATCCACTCTCTTCATCCCCTCACGTTCATTCGGAAGCGCTAGACGCCCAGAAAACCCATCGACAAAATGAAGTACTCGCTCATGACTCTTGGCGCTTTCGCCGCCTCCGTCTCCGCCCACGGCTACATCGAGTCTGTCATTGCCGGCAGCTCCACTTACACCGGCTACAATCCCTCGTTCGCCTACCAGACTCCTGCTCCCGCGGCTGTTGGTTGGGCTGCGGAGAACCAAGACAACGGTTACGTCTCGCCTACTGCTGTTGCCGAGCCCGACATCATCTGTCACAAGTCTGCCACCAACGCTAAGGAGTATGTCACCGCGGCCGCTGGTGATGAGATTTCCCTTGTATGGAACACCTGGCCCGAAAGTCATCACGGTCCGATGATCGAGTACGTTCAAAAAGCTGTAAAACTTTGTGCAAAAGCGTAGCTAACTGATTTATAGTGTATGTGTTCCGAAAGAGTTTTCATTTTTATCTGGTTTTTTGTTTTAGCACCATGTCTAACCCCTTTTTAGTATATGGCTTCGTGCGATGATGACTGCACCACTATCGACAAGACTAGCCTGAACTTTGTTAAGGTCCAGGCCAAGGGTCTCGACTCTGGCTCCAACCCCGGAGTTTGGGCCACGGACGACCTCCTCTCGAACAACCTGATCCACAAGACCAAGATCCCTGCCGATCTCAAGGCTGGTAACTATGTCCTGCGCCACGAGATCATTGCATTACACAGCGCTGGCCAGAAGGACGGCGCCCAGTTCTACCCCCAGTGCATCAACGTCAAGGTCACCGGCTCCGGCTCCACCGCCATCTCAGGCGGCGAGCCTGCCACCCAGTTCTACAATGAGACTGGCCCCAGCATCCAGTTCAACCTGTACACCACCTTCTCCAGCTACGCCATCCCCGGCCCGACGCTCTGGAGCGGCGCGGCGGCTAAGCTCAAGAGGCACGTTAGGGACTTCCGCCTCCTCTAAGAGGCGACCTTTGCCACGACCATAAACTATCACGAGGTTGATCCTCGAGACTTTGCTGGATAGAAAAAGATTTTTGAACGGAGGGGATGAGATGGGACGCCACTTTGGGGTTTTCGGAAAACAACATGCTATTCATGTATCTATCTTACGTTGCAAAGCAATAGGATTGGTGAAGCATAGCAGCATCTGGCTTTTGATGCAACGAGTGAATGTAGATCATCGTGGTCCCTGAGACAATCTCGTTTGCGGACTCCATCACACAACACGCCCCTTCCCCTGCCAAGACACAAACGACAGCTCCGCCGCAGCCACAGCTCGCTCTCCACCCTCCTGCAAGGTCAGAATTCCGCCCACCAAACGAATCCTGTACGTGCGTCATCGCATGAAGATGCCAAAACAGACCAGCCTCGTTCCGCAGCATGCCGCCAAGCTTTAAATCCGCGAAGGATTCTGCGCTGGCCGCTGCGTCGATGTCTCAGACATCCTCTCTTCGAACTCGCCCCAACTTTGTCTTGATGGACATGCCGCAAACTCTCCCGACTTTGAGGCTCAGGGTCGTCTACAAGTGGTCTATCCTCGAAAATTGGTGCCTTCTCGCACCGCGGTCGCGTTTCCTGTTGAACAGACGCACAAGCCGCATGCCCTGGGAGTTGGCGCCTGGTGACTATGGACCCAGCTACAGCTCCCAAACGGTAACGACGTGGACGAGACAGGTGGACGGGCGCCTTGCGGCAAGGCACCGGACAGGTGGGTTGGCGGCGGCGGGGAGCAGTGCGTCTGACAGGGCCCAAAATGAGCACCCTGTAAGCGGCTTGGGGAGAACTAAGAGCATCAGAGAGCTGGCGCAATTGAAAAGAAACAAGATGCTGAACCACAGACTGCGTATTTGGCGAACTTTTGAGTTATCATAATAGAGCAGCCACGGCAGTAGTAAAACACACGGAGCAGATGCGTCTACCGACGCAGGTACGGCAAAAGGTCAAAGGCCTAGACAACACCACTATGATGAATCCTTTTATTGTCCTTTTTCAGCCATAGACCATGTAGGACATCTACACCAGAGCTAGATACATGTGCTGCCTCAAGGCTGTTTGGCCCGACATTGTGACATTTGTCCCCTAGCCACACCTACGAGGGACGCCCAACGAAGGC
>JAIFKG010000490.1:0-19462 GCA_020351975.1 Phyllosticta ampelicida | reverse complement strand
CCAGAGCCAGAGCCAGAGCCAGAGCCAGTGAGTGCTAGAGCCAGAGCCAAAGCCAGAGCCAAAGCCAGAGCCAAAGCCAGACCCAGACCCAGTGCCAGACCCAGTGCCAGACCCAGTGCCAGTGCCAGTGCCAGTGCCAGACCAGACCCAGTGAGTGCCAGAGCCAGCAGCCGGCGCCTTGCATTCCGCCTCATTTTTGCTCTGGCCGCCGCCTCCAGTATCCACGCCCATGCCACCTCTGCATCCACGCCTATCCCACCTCTGCATCCGCGCCGCTCACCACCGCTTCCATCCTAGAGTCGCTCGAGAAATGTCGCCAGCCGGTCTGAACTCGGTCCTCCAAACACGCCCGCCGGCTGCGTGCGTCGCTCGTGTGGCGCGCAAACCAACGGCTGTCCGACGCCGCGTCGTCACTTGGTCCATTTCTGTCTGCTGCTGCTTGCGCTCCCTGTCTGCGCTCTCTCTCTCTGCAAATGCCGCTTTGGGCCATCTCATCATTGCCGACTTGCTGCTTGCTACTTGCTGCTTGCTGCTTGCTACTTGATACTGGCTACTCGCTACTCACTACTCGCTACTCACTACTCGCTACTCGCTACTCGCTACTCGCTACTCGCTACTTGCTGCCATGCCAGCCACTCTCTACTCTCTTGTCCACGTTCGCCCCTCTCCCGCCTTGGTCAACGATTGCTTTGGTCGGCCGCTGCATCCGCCCCCCCACTCAATCGACAAAATAAGGCTGAGCGCGCTCTCTTCTGCCAACACCCGTACTTGTACATGAGTCGCCATCCCTGCCCCCTCTCCTCAACCTCGCTCCAGTCTCCGCGTCGTCCAAAGCGCCGTGCATGCGCTTCTCATTCCAGTCCTTGCAGTCCGTCCATTCGTCGCGCCGCGGAATGATTGCGCCTGCCTCTCCGCATGCTCAACCCACATCATCTGCCGCCTCGGCTGGGGTGCAAGGTGCGCTGCAGCTCCACTAGCCTTTGCATCTGCACCAGCCATTTGCTCGCAAACACCGACTCCGTGAACCGCCCTGCGCTTTGCCGCGCCCGCAGTCGCATCGCCACCTTTTCCTGCGTCGACAGATCGAGCGCCGCCTTGAACCCCTGTGCAAATTGAGTCGCCGTCGTGGCATGGAACCCTGTCGTGCCCGTCTGTTGTTAGCAAACAATTCTCGCCTGCGCCGTGAAACCGACCACTCACCTGTAGCCCCGTCCGGCATTTCAACCACAATGTCCAACTTCGGTCCTCCGCTGTCGTTCACCACGCTGATGAGCCCTGCCGCCTGGTACTCGACCACACCAATGCCAAAGTGCTCATTCCACATGCCGTTGACCCCGACGCTCGACCGCCGGAGCCAGTCGAGAATCTGCGGCCATGTGGCGTCGCAAATGAATTCGACCGATTCCTTGATCTTGAGTTCGTGCGCCAGGAGCCGTAGTCTATACACCCTCGTAGCATCCTCTGGATTGCGCACCGATCCAATCAGCACCAGCTTTGGCGCTTCCTGCTCGGAATTCTTGGGCCAGGATTGAAAGAGCTCCGCAAAGGCATGCAGAATCAGTTGGTGGTTCTTCTCTGGCCGGAACTGTGCAATGTACAGGAGGTAAGGTCCTCGCTCCTTTTCGGTCGCCTCCGACACTTCAATCTGCTCCGCGAGCTCTTCGACTGCAACCGGTGGGAAAACAACCTCGATCGGGTAGCGCGCATGCTCCGACGGCGCTCCTTGACGTGACAGCTGGTACGAGAGAATGAGTGAGTTTACGCAACGCACCCTCTTGGGCCGAGGTCCCCAGAGCTGCTGAATGTGGTTCTGCGTCCACGTCGAGTTTGTCATGACCACGTCGATGAAGCTCCCGACCCAGCTGTACAGCTTCGCGAAAAGCACCCAGTACCACCTCTTAAGATTTCCCTTGAGCCCATGCCCAGCTCCGGCATTGAGACCTTGCGTTTGGCCCTCGCCCTTCTCAGAAACCGCCGAAAGCGAGCTGAGCATGTCGGTGGAAATGGTCGGGTAGTGGACGTATGCTCCGGTGGGTACCAGAGGGAAATAGAATTTTGACAGCGCGAGTGCAAAGGCAAATCCCATGGTGTCGACAAAAATGTCTGGGACAAGAAGACTGAATGCATCGTGCGCAAGAATAAGTGAGCCGAGGGATTGGCCCAACAGAGTAAAATGAGGCCATGTAGTGCTCAGCACATAGTGCCGCGTCGTCAGGTAGAGGAAGTGAATCGTGGGTGGATGAAGGTGGATGTTGAAGCGGTCCTGCTGCACGTTAGATCAACCCCGCTTCCGAGGGCCAGCCGCCAGTACCTGAACTTTTTGAATTATGGTGTTTTTGTCGACGTCGTGGTCTCCTGTGTAGACGACGCACACAGCCCGAGGATAACGCTTCTGGGTTGCGCGTATGGCTGCCCACAGCACTCTCTCGCCGCCGCCTCCAGCGTTGCTGCAAGCCCAGTCAGAACTTGGTTGCACTCGTCCAGTCCAAATTACTTACCAGAAGGGGTGGAAGAAACCAATGACACCTTTCCACTTCTTGTCCGCCGCTTCGCCAGGCGTTGATTCACTAGCTGACTCGCTATCCAATTTGTCCCAGTCCTCATCTTCAGCTTTGTGGCGACCGCTGCGCTTCGACGCGAATTCCTTCTCTTCAGCTTCTACCTTGGCCAGCAACAGCCCCCTCCTATTCAGTGTCTTGGCTCGCACATGGTGGCCAATGGCAGTTCCAGATGCCCGTACCAAGAATGGTATTATCCGAATAGCAATGTATAGAACGGTGAATAGCCTAGCGACCGCGACGCCGGCGGGATGGCCAGCGCGGATAAGCAGGATCGGGAGGACGGCGAAAAGGGCAGCAACCGGAATCATGTTGTCGTGTCACCCTTTCATCCGGCGGGTGAGCAAGCTTTTCAGACCATTGAGGGATAGCGAGGTCGGATGTTTGGAGTTTGTGAGTGTTAGGTGTTCTGAGCCAGTGCCGGGGTAAGTGACTGTGACTGGCATCATGTGGCTCAAGCTCTCCCGGCCCTGCCCACCCAGCTCCGCGTCATCAGTTACCTGACGACGATGCCACTCCAGCGAACCCGATCACTGCGGCTATTGCAGAAATACAAGTGAGATGCCTGAGTTGCCTTACTTGTTCGAGCATTGTTTGCAGAGCAAACCCATATTTCTGATAGTGCAGCAGTAGCAGCTGGAAGTCGCCGGGTCGTAACCCAGCGGTACATGTAACTACCGTTTCTAGACACCTAGTCCACCAAGCAGCCAATTAAAAAATAACTACGCATCATTGACTATCAAATGACTCCATCTGAGTAAGTATCCAAGGACCCTGCATGACTGGTCGGACCGATGTCTGCATGTAAATTCGCAGCCTCAAGCAGACAGAGCTTTCGGCATGCCGACGATACTCGGCCCGAGCCGTCGCAACAGCTTATCATTATCTTCCCTCCAGCTCGGGTTCTCCATCTCCACGCTCATCTCCAACACCATGGCCCTTCTTAGGCCGCCCCCGAGGCTCAATGGCCGTTCGCTATTGAACCTATCCTCACAGCTGCGCTCAAGCTTCCGCCATGACCGCCGTCCTGCTCTCATCGTCGCCGCTCCAGCGCGGAACTTGAGCTTTACCTCCGACGCCATATACGAAGCAGCATGCACATCTGGGTGGACTCTTCTCCAAGCAACTCATGGTGTTGGTCTCTCATGGGGATTCGCAATTCCCGCCGCCGCAATCATTGTGCGACTGGCCATCATCTATCCTATACTATACGCGCCGGCGCGCCGAGCTCAACTGAGAAGCGCAGATGCCCGGGCCCACGTACAAGCCTTCGAGAGCATCACAAAATCGCTTTCTCGGAACTTGATGATGAATGAAGGACCTGGGACCTCGAAGAAATATGCCCAGACGCAGCTGCGTTCCTACAACGATGCGATCAAGAAGCGCTGGAAATTTGGCTTTACAAGACAAATACAGCCATTCCTCGCGTTGCCCATTTTTCTTTCGTTTGCAGAGGCGATTCGCAGGATGACTGGATCACACAAAGGAGTCTTGGGCATGATACTAAGTGCACCACAGGATGGCAAAAATACATTCACCTCGGAGGCTTCGACCTCGGAGGCAGTCGAAGCCAATGTGGTGGAAAATGTGTCCGCCTCTCTCAATGTGCCAGACGTGACCTCATGGTCATGGATTGAGCCCAGCATGACTACTGAAGGCATGCTTTGGTTCACAGATCTAACGGCTGCGGATCCCACTTTGACGCTTCCATTGGTCGTGTCCACTGCAACCTTTTTCACAGTCTGGCGCGGTTCGAAGGTGCCCGCCGGCGAGGAAGAAGCCAGAAGTGCACGCATCCTACGGAGGACACTTCTGTCCGCATCGATCATCATGTTTCCTCTCATCCTGAAGGTCCCTGCTGGAATGTTGCTCTACTGGGCGACTAGCACGACTTGCGCCGGCTTGACTCACATCTGGAACGACTACTATTATCCGAGAAGAACCAAAATCAAGCCAGTCAAAAGACTTATGCCCTTCAAAGTGATTACCCAGAGGACTGGGAGTTGATCAGGAAGAAAAGCAAGCTCATAGCGCAAGAGAAAGAGAAAGAGCTGGAAGTGTCGACGGTTAGCAAGTCGATCCAAACGCAGTGTATTTCCTCGCAGAACCGAGAACCGAACGTGGAGACTCTCGGGCAACAGCATAGTTCGGCACCAACTGTTACATACGCATGCATCAACCAGATGCAACTTCGGCCGTCGAAAGGACAGGCGTAAAGGCGTAACTGTTTCTGCAGCAAAGGGACGTTCAGAAATCACTGGAGTTTGGTTATAGATTGGCCTCCCGGAACTCCCACTTTATGGACAATCCGTTCACGTACGCGGGATTTGCATTCCATGCTCTTTGGTTCTCCATTCAATAGGACGTGGACGCAGACGCCCCCCGCCTTCGGCAAGAGAAGCAGGCGCAGGAAGGACGCACGTCATCTTATGACGTCAAATAAGAGATAATTAGATCTCATCATCATCATCCAAATGACACTGATGTTTTCGTGTTCGACGACATTTTGCATTAAGCCTGTCCAACGCCTTTCACTGTCACTCGGTGTCGATATCGGCCCCACAGTGGACAACGAAGGAGACGTCGACTACAAAGTTTGGTGCCAAAGTCGCGGCACACGGCCGGTCCACGACCAGATCGATATACGTTTGTACATGTGCCCTGCTGTCCAAAACTTAAGACACCTGATTTCGTAGCGTGAGCCACGGACAGCGTTTCAGTATTCCTACCCCGCCTTGGAGTTGCATTTCTTTTACGACCCACAGTGCCCCCGCATCCGACTTTTGCATCGCTAGCTCGCCTGGTATTTCGCAACCCCGCAGGAACTTCACTCGAACCGAGCTGGAAAAACTACCACCGGAAAAATTGTATCATTGATCCAGGAGTACAAATATGTGACCATGGCACCAGCGTTCAAGATGTGTGTGTACGCTTCCGTCGGATGTGCCTGTGGTAAAAAGCTTCCGGTACCAATGGTAGCTGGTGATCATGATGGCGAAACGTGAGCTTCTTCTGCTCGCATTTGCAGGCATCAGAGCGGCAGGGCATGCAACAAACATTTCGATCCCGCAAAACTTGACCACCAGAGCTCTTGTTCAAGATGTATACGGTTACTCGATGGAACCTGTCTGGGTGGATGACTATCTAAAGTCGAACATCACGTCAAAGTAAGCAGATTCCAGTAGTTCCTGACATTGATTTGAATTTTTGGTCTTGTGGCACAAGCCAAATCGCACTGTGATCATGCAAGACTGATAATATCCAGTTTAATGCGAGCGATTGCCAACATCACGCAAAAGCCGGCACCGTTCCGAGTTGGTGGCAACACGGCTGACGAAACATATCTCCATCCCGACCAAAATGTCACATCCATCGCCTATCCTGATCCCGCAAATGCCGAAACATTCAACATAACGCCGGCATGGTACAATACGTGGGCAGACTACTTTCCTGCCGGGACGGATCTCATTTACACGCTTAACTTGGCCTCCAATACGAGCAACTTCGCCACAGCCGTCGCCGAAGCTGAAGCCGTCCACGCAGCTCTGGGCAGCAAACTCACCCTCTTTGAGCTCGGCAATGAACTCGACCACTACCAATCCAAATCTTGGCGGGGACCAGGCTGGGGCGTCGCGGAATACAAGGAGCAATTCGCCAACCTGACGTCGCAAATCACGTCGTCGGCCTGGTACCGCAACGCGACAACGCCGCCCAAGATCCAAGCTGGTGTCTTCGCCGACCCGCCTGCGTTCCCCGACCAACAGGTCGACCAAGACGATTTTGACATTGTCAATGTGACCAAGGCCGGACTGGTCGACCCCGAACTCATCGACACGTACGCGATGCACTTGTACCCGCAGTCGACATGTGATGCGGCACGCTGGCTGCGCATGCGACTCGAGCTGCTCTCGAACCACGCCGTGCTGTGGACCAATGTCTCGCAGTACATTCCGGAGGTGGCGGCGGCCGAGGCTGCGGGTGGGGTCTTCGTACTCGGCGAGACAAACTCCATCTCGTGCAGTGGCCGCAGCGGCATAAGCGACACGTTTGGCGCCGCGCTGTGGGGCGTTGACTACGTGATGCTGGCGGCGTC
Source organism: Phyllosticta ampelicida (assembly GCA_020351975.1). Lineage (NCBI taxonomy): Eukaryota > Fungi > Ascomycota > Dothideomycetes > Botryosphaeriales > Phyllostictaceae > Phyllosticta > Phyllosticta ampelicida. Next base: position 12,811 of record JAIFKG010000490.1, on the reverse strand, counting down.
AATCGGTGTGCAGAAGCTGGCATTCCATCTTGGCGCCCAGAGCGAGTATAGCTCCTTCACACCGGTGCCATACGAGTACAAGAACGAGAGCTTGGAGGCTGGCATCCGCGCCCCTTTTTACGGGCACTACTTTGTCGCCCATGTCATCAAGGGCAGCAGCGACTGGAACATTGCGGCGCTGCCGACTGCCAACGAGTCCCACTTTAGCGGCTACGGCGTATACGATGCAAGCAACGCGCTAAGGAAGCTAGTTTTTGTGGACCTGGGCATTTGGAACGCAAGCACTGGGCTGTCCAACCCCTCAACGCTCAGCGTGACTGACTCGACCTACGTTAGCAACGGGAGTCGACCCGTGAGCGACATGCGCGTAACTACGCCGTGGGAAGAGGGCGCCGAGGTGAGCGTGCTGCGCTTGAATGGTCCAGGCACCAACGCAAAGTCAGACGTCAATGTATCGAGCGTGACTTTCGACATGGCGACTGGAACGAAGGTTGGCGAGGAAGAAGAGGAGAGCTTGCTGGTTGGGGCAGGAGGCGTCGTCACTTTTGACTTGCAGCAAGCTCAGGCGCTGCTGCTGGAGTTGAGTGAATAGGTACGCGTGTGTTTTGAATCGAAGGCACATGGGGAGCATTCAAGTGCGTCGTGGTCAGAATCGTCAAGCATTTGAGCTCGTAGAAGGATGGCTAGGAGGGGAGCTTTCGCATCCCTGCTCTACTTTTCGGCTGTCATTTCTTTTGCGGCCTACTGTGAGGCCACGCCTCGTCATGGCTGTGCCCATTCGTATCCCTAAGGCTCTGTTCAGGAAGCAACATGTAGTCAAATGTATGATGGGTGGCTGCTCGAGAGTCTCGAAGGGGCTCGCTCCTCTGCTCCATTTTCACCATCTGTCCATTCGAAAGCTTCTCAAGTTTCCTACCCCTGATCTTCCCGTAACAAAAAACATTTCCTCTTTTTTTTTTTCTTTCTTTTTTTTTTTTGCCTTCTCTGATCCGCACTTTTGCCTACTGTCTCGTTCCAGAAGGCCTCCAAAGTATGCAACATTCCCTGCCTACTAGTCGCAGTTCACTCCCTCGGAGTTCAAGAAATTCGCACTCGCATCCCCCTGCGGCACGAGACTCTGCATCGCAGCAGCGCCCGGTGGCGCGTACCCACCAACGTTCGTCAGCGCGCCAGCAACCTCGCTCCAAAATCTGCAGTCGTCCCTAGAGTCTGTCTCGTCCGCACCCACTTCATACCCTCCATCGACCACCCTCAAAACGCGCTCGTAGCGCTCGGCCTGCGTCTCCGCCGCGTCGACCTTCGGCCATACAATCGTGGGCGGTTCGGCCGAGCAGGAATCGGCTCGGTGCGCGTTTGGACCGCGAGACCGCGCCAGCGAGATGAGGTAGCTCTGGTAGCTGACGTCGGCACCCTGGACGTCGCGAGTCGCATCGATGGAGGCAAAGGTGGCTGGCACGTCGCTGCCGTGTAGGCCAGCGCCGCGGGCGTAGACCATGTTGAAGACGCTCGTGTTCGCACCGGACGTGGCAAAGCGATCAACCAAGAGGCGGGCGTTGCAATTGATGCGGCCCTGTTCGATGATCTTCGCGACACGGCCCAGAGGCTCGTCGGGCAAGAGCTGGGTGAAGCGGGACTTGATTTTCTCGGCCACGCTGGGGACGGGGAAGAAGAAGTCGACGTAGTCGTTGAAGCGCGTCTCGTTGTTGACGCTGGCGTCGAGGAACACTTTGCTCTCGTTGGCCGTATGCGAGACGACGAGCGCGTCCAACTTCTTCCAGTAGTTGCCTGTCATGAACTCGAGTCGGGGCATCTGTCTGAGGAACTTGCCATCGGCGGCTGGCGCCCAGGGCGTGCGGCCCGTGAATGGCAAAGCTTCCGCTGGAGCTTTGTTGGCCTCGGCGAGTGCCTCAGGAGATGCTTTGCGAAGACATTCCACGCCCTGCCCGGCACATCCAGCGGCATCCGCAAGCTGGCGGAAGCGCGTCTCCAACGTGCCGCGCCGGTCCCACGCAAAGTCGATGGCTGGGCTTTGGAGAACGGCGGTTCTGAAAAGGGGGTTCTTCGTGCCACCATGCGCGGTCAGGAGGGCGAAGAGGGCACCAGCGCCGGCCGATTCTCCCCACGCCGAGATGCGATGTTTATCGCCTCCCACGCGACGAATGTGCCTGCGAGTCCATTTGAATGCGGCGTGGATATCGCGCAGACCGGCATTGGGCGTCGCCTGTCTCTCCATGGTGTCGCCGGCCAGGAAACCGTATGCGCCGACGCGGTAGTTGGCTGCGACGTAGATGACGTTGCCGCCGCTAGATTTGACAATACCAGATCCATTGTTTTGCTCCTTGCTGCCGGTGTAGTAGGCGCCCTTTTGGCTTGTTAGCGGCTCCAGAGCTTGCTTGATGCGCGTGAGGTTTGTGACGTACCCCATGGACATGCTGGACAACCGGTAGACGATGGCTTTTCGGGTCCCTGACAGCCTTTCCGGGCACTATCATGTCAAGGTACAAGCAGTCCTCTGACTGAGGATCCAGAAATGCAGTAGGATTAGTTGAGGTGTTGCCTGTCGAAACACGTAAGAATCCAAAACAAATCTCGTCGTTCAAATAAGCGCATACCTGAATTAGGGTTGACACTCTGCCCTTGCACACAACTGGGCCCGTAGGATCCATCGATCAGCGTCTTATTGTGAGCCGGTGGCTGCGGGCGCCGCCATCGATTTTCGCCAATGGGCTTGGCTGCAAAAGGTATGTTTTTGAAAGTGTAGATCTTGGAAAAGTTTTAGAAAATGCACTATCAGAGGCACAGTGTCTTTGTTTGGATGATTACACTCACATCAAACTGCTTGTCGTAGCCGCTTGCACGGACTCTGGCGTATGGAAGAGTGATTATAGGTAGCTCTTTGGTGTCTTGACAAGTCGGAGCTCCAGCAACCCGACCCGTGCTCAAGAGGATCGCGAGAAGCGACCACACACACGTAGACCTCATGGTAAGACTCTGAACGTAATTTGGGATTCGCCGTGGTTACAGCAGCGCGAGACGACTGCTCTTTCAATTTCTCATTCTGCGCTCGTTTATGTAGTATATGAGTTCGTGGTCCGTCGATGGGCGACCGCCACAGATCTACGGCGGTAGCCGAGATAGGCAGGCGAAATTAGGAGAATTCAGAGACTAAAGAGTGTGCCGAGCACATTGAAGAGAGCTAGTAGTAGCCAAGGCTGGTTGTAGGGGGCCAAGTATGAGTCGCTGCATCAATTCTGTATGTAAAAGGTGCTAGCGGAACTAGGCCACTCTAATTATTTGACTGATTGGTCCTGAAAAGGAAAATCGGTCCACTTCATTTGACCGCCATGATTGACTGTGATGAGGGGTAACGGCAGCTAACCGTGTTCTGTAAGAAAGCAACCACGCGGGATGGGCCGCGGAGCTTCTTTCACCGTTCGAGGCTTAGCTGCATAACTTTGCCAACTTCCCAAAAATGAATCGACCAGCTGCATACCAAGGCTTGGTGCAAATCTTTTGGCACACACAAGGGCAAGTTTACCGGGAAAGGTGCATGAGAAGGAGGAGTTACTGTTGTGGTACGAAGAGACTTGCAGCTTTTGCTTTGGATAAGATTCGCCAGCCTGAGAAATGATCGCAGTCATACGACATCTTTTGAATATTCTCGTTTGAATAAACCACAAGCAGTTGGAGGACGAACTGTCTAGGTCGATCTGATTCCTGAGATTTGTCTTGAGATTTTAAAGGTACGAGTGCTTGAGAAAAGAGCCATGGCTCAGTAGGCAAGAGCAACCTCTACATGAATAGCAATGAGATCTGAGCGTCCGAGTTCGAACTACAGCTCTGCACACCTAGAAGCAACAGACGGTTCTACTTAAATTTCCTGAATTATCTGATCAACGGCCCAGTTAACTGAGCTCGAAATTTCAGGAGCAACGAGAACAATTTCGAAGCAAGCCATGGTATAGCTGAGATGTTTACAAAGGCCATTTTTTAGTTAAGACCATCGCTTTCCGATGGTAAAATTGTTCCTGAGTCTACAGCACTCGAGATGGTGATGGCAGTTTCGGGACGAGGCACGCGAGGCGGCAAACTAGCAGTGTAAGTTATTGATCCTGCTGGTCGGTATGGTGGATACAACAATGCTTCATCCAGGTCGGAATCCATGAGGATGTCGGAGCCCCCGTCGAACTCGTCGGGCCTTGTCTCAGTCCGTGTCTGGGTGGGGCTCTCGTTCTGGATCCAAGGATCTCCTGGCTTCTCGTCTTCGGCTTGCCGGGCCTCAGCATCAATGGCGGACATCCGGACGATGAACTCCCTTTGCAGCTCTTCCAACCAACCTTTGAGCGTCTCCCCTTCCATTTTTCCAGCTCGGGCCTGAGTCAGATGCTCCTTCAGATTCAGAATCAACTTGCGTCTTCGTTCGCGGACCACTGCTGTAGATGTCTTTTTCTTCTCTTCCAGGTTTTGCATAAGGCGCGTTGCTACATCTGTTGCCTTTTCGATAACATCCAGAGGGAGCGGCACGACTCTCGCCAAGGCAAGTCCGTAGTTGCGCTCTTGAACGGGTCCCTCGGCAATCTTGTAACTCATGCGCATGGTGTCGCTGTCTCGCATGTCTACTGAAAGGTGTAGGTTGACGACTCCATTCCTTTCGGCCATGATGTGTGCAAGGTCGCGGAAATGTGTGGCAAACCAAACTAGAGCTCTCGAGTCTACAAGGGCCTCCGCAATCGCGAGAGCAATCGCAAGGCCATCCCGGGTACTGGTACCCCGACCAAGCTCATCAATAATAGCCATGCTACGCTTATCCACGTTACGAAGAATAAACGCAGTCTCTCGCATTTCTGCAGCAAAGGTCGACATATTCGCTTCGATGCTGTCATCCAAGGATACTCGAGCAAACAATTGATGCAGGATCGAAAAAGATGCATACTGCGCTGGCACGAACATGCCGACTTGAGCCATGACTGCCATTAGCGCCACAGAGCGAATGTAGGTGCTTTTCCCCGACATATTGCAACCGGTGATGATCTGAAAGCGCTTTTGCTGCGTGGCATAAAAGTCATTCGGTATGAATTCTGTCGACTGTATCTTTTCGCGGATCGGATGACGACCAGACTTGATCGCAAGCGTCTCCGTCAGGATTGGACGGACATACTCTTGGCTGGTAACCAGGAAGGCAAATCCGGAAATCATATCCAGCATTCCGATGCTCTCGCAAACTTTGAACAGAGTCGCCATGTGGCCTCTTACCTCCTCAATCAACCCCTGGACTGCCTTGTTGCTCAAAAGGATCACTTCGTAGTGGGCGTCGGCGACTTTTTGATTTCTTTTCATCATTTCCACAGTCTGGCACTCGACCTTGTTCTTTTTCTTGTAGATGTTTGTGAACGCTGGGGGCAGCGCTCGATTTTCCACTTTATTGATGTCGAACTGGATGAAGAATTGTCGAGCCGTATCAAACTTGATATCTAGCGCGAGTTCATGAGTTTCTGTTTCCATGTCAGTTGAAGCTAAAGAAGACATGTCGCCGGGTGAATTACCAGCCAATTCCCTAACATGCTGATAGACATCGTCGCTGGCCTCTCTATACGCTTGTCGCGCAACATCGAGGAGGCCGTTGGTCCCGGACTTTTTGAGTTAGTCAAAACATGTTGACCACAATTTTCACGATCAGACCTTGACAGCATAGGTGTGTTGGTTCCTCAGGTCGATAGGTTTCCATGCGAATATTGTATCCTCATTGATAACTTCATTAATGAGATTTTGCACATGAGAGACGTTTTGGGGATTGCACAGCTGGAAAGGTCAGTTGGAGCTGATACTCCTTGCGCTTTGGAGTTTACCTCTCGAATTTCGGTGAGCATCGTACTCCGTGCACCTGTCAGTGCACTGAACACTGGCGCAATGCATTTGAGAAATTGTTTGAGCATCAACACTTGGTTGATGGCCTGCTCCATTGATTGCGCAGATGATTTAGTTGGGATGATGATCAGCTGGAAAATGTGAGACGAAAGAAGAACGACCGAGGAGCATTCGTACCTCAGTGAGGATCTTATCGACGTCAAGGAAAGCCTTAAGAGCTATCGAGCCGATCAGCCTTTCTGCAGACAAAAGCAAATCCTTCAAATACCTTTTCTTGTTGCAAAAAACATCTCTTCTTTGGTCGACAACTCCTCCAGAGCATCGTATCGGGTATTCAGCGTGTCAACATCAGTGAGAGGCTGTAGGACGTTGCTGCGGAGGAGTCTGTCTCCCATTGGAGTATGTGTTGAGTTCAAAAGCCCAAAGAGACAATCCTTGGACTTTGGATTTTCGAGATTCTGGATGAGCTCAAGGTCACGGATGGTTGAGATGTCTATCATCATGCTTCCTTCAGAGGGCTCATATTTGATTCGAAGCGAATGAAAAGGGAAGGTCTTCGACAGACCTAATTCAATATATTTGAGGACCTGTATCATGGTTAGCTACAAGGAAAGACGGAACGAGGAGGAGAACTACTGCTGCAAAGCAACAAACAGCAAAGTAGTTGCCCTCCAGAGCCAGTTTGATAGCCTCAACGTCCTCAGCGAAAGCAAAGTGCTGGAGATGCTCCATTCCAGCCGACTCGGACCAGAATCTGCGATCAGCTAGGGTGATGCAACTTCCTATTTCTTCAAGATTTTCCTCGATGATTGAAAAAAGTTTGGATTTTGGGTTCGACGCAGTTTGAACGACAAGGATATCGGTAGGAGCATACACGTGGAGCTTGTGGATCGTGCGCACATAGGTTTGACTGTCACAAATCTGGCACAGTACTGCCTCTCCAGTGTCGAGATTCAGAAATGCAAGTCCGACAGTGGGAGAGATGCCGCGGCTTTCGCTGATTGCACAGACAACATGTTGATTCTCGATCCTTGCAATGGTGGAAGTCGCAGTCGCGGGCCGTGTACCACGGGTGGTTGGCCTATTACGACTGGTGCGACTTGTCCTTGGGCGCGAGTGAGTGGTTGTCTCATTTTCAAAGGAATAAAACGGGTATGAAGTCGAAGCTGAAGTGGAGGTTGTTAACGGGCGCCTGCGTTGCGCCATCTTGGCGAGCCAATAGAGTCATGGGAAGAGTCCGAAAAGCCCAGAGCAAGTGAGGATCAATTGGAATTTTGAGGGAGAGATGAGGAAGCGCGAGGCGTGATAGGAGAACGTCGGTTGGAAAGTATGGAAGGGGAACCCCGCCAGGCGGAGCCCGGGGGCTAGCTAGTTAGGTGGCCCGAGCGTTTTGTTAGGGCTTCGAAAGTTGCGCTCCACCTAAAAAGTCCAGCACAAAATCGCCGTCTTGCAAAAGGACCTTCGCATGAACGGCAAACCTCTCGCGCACCAATTTTATCCCGCGACTCTCGTATCGACTGGATCAATTGTTCACCATGGCGACACTTCCACCTCCACCAAGCAAGCGCCAAAAAACTGTCGCCGCCGCACTTACTAGCCAACAAGCCGCAGTCCCCGAAATACCCTCAGGGAGCGTACGAGTAAAGTTCATCGACCAGGCGACCGGGGAATCGAACGATTTGCCCGTTGTAAGCATACCGCTTCGGCAAGCACAAGTCAAAAACCTCGAAACCCTCCTCAACGAACTCCAAGGACATGAAGATGCCGCAGACCAAATACCTTATCGCTTCTTCTACGGCGGTGCTGGCGACGAAGAGCAAAAGGAAGGTGAAAGAGGAGAGGCTTTGGGAGACAATGCAGACTTGTGGAATGCTTTGTTGAAAGATGGCAAGGCAACGACCGAACAAGAGATTGTATTACAATATGCTCCTCAAGCAGTGTTTCGAGTACGAGCAGTGACTCGATGCGCGGCCTCTATGTCTGGCCATGGACAACCAATTCTTGCGACACAATTTTCGCCTGTGGATAGCTCGATCATGGCAAGCGGATCTGGAGACGGCACGGCAAGGATATGGGACTGCAACACCAACACTCCGAGGCATACACTGAAGGGCCACACTAGCTGGGTGCTTGTTGTGAGCTGGTCACCGTCAGGAGATATGATTGCGACTGGATCAATGGACAATACCGTCCGCCTCTGGGACCCTAAGACCGGAGCGGCGCTGGGCCAACCCTTAAAGGGACACACGAAATGGATCACGAGCATATCCTGGGAGCCATACCACCTTCAGCAGTCGGGGCGTCCTCGCTTTGCTTCGTCTTCGAAGGATGCCACGGTGCGACTTTGGGATGCTGTTGGGCACAAGGCTGACATAAGTCTCAGTGGCCACAAGAGTACCGTCAGTTGCGTCAGATGGGGAGGAACCGGCCTCATCTACACGGCTTCGCACGACAAGTCGGTCAAGGTGTGGAACGCGGCCGACGGCACCCTCAAACACACATTGAACGCGCATGCGCACTGGGTGAATCACCTGGCTCTGTCCACCGACTTCGTCCTCCGTACCGCCTTCTACGACCACAGCCCCAACGTCCCCAAGCCCACGAACGAAGCGGAGCAGCTGGCCCTTGCGAAGAAGCGCTTCGAGAAGGCCGCTACAATTAACGGTGCAATCGTCGAGCGTCTCGTCACCGCGTCGGACGACTTTACGATGTACCTCTGGTCGCCGCTCGCCTCATCATCACCAACAAAGCCAATCGCGCGTCTGACTGGACACGCAAAGCAAGTGAACCACGTAACCTTTTCGCCGGACGGACTCTACATTGCAAGTGCGTCGTTTGACAACTCGCTCAAGCTCTGGAACGCGACGACGGGCGCCTTCATCACCACACTCAGGGGCCACGTTGCACCTGTGTACCAATGCTGCTTCTCGGCCGACTCGAGGCTACTGGTCAGCGCGAGCAAGGACACTACGCTCAAGGTGTGGGACGTCGCCAAGGGAAAGCTGTCGGTGGATCTGCCGGGCCACCAGGACGAGGTGTACGCCGTGGATTGGAGCACTGATGGGAAAGGAGTTGCGAGTGGAGGTAAGGATAAGGCAGTTCGGATGTGGAGGCATTGAGAGGCTCCGAGTTGCGCATGTGTAAAAATCATAGCATTGTGCTGTTGAAAAGGCAAGACTAATGGATACCCATTGAACATGTTGCCAGAGGAAATGATGCATTTATGGTACCGAGCCTCGTAATAACAACTATGGTACACTCGTTTAATTGCGACCGATCCCCGTGTTTATATCGTCAAGGGACTCTGCATGTTCCCTGTGGCTACTGCAAGGGTTTTAAGAATGTACTGATCATCATTCCCACATCGATTCATTTCGTAAATCTTGCCCAGAGGCTCGTCGTCGAGCAGTGGACAGAGTCCCCCAAAGAGTATCAAGTCGGCCTTGCTTACAAGCCCCAGCCATGCTTCTTCTCCTTCTCCTTCTCTTCCTCCTCCTCCCTCTTCTTTTCCTTGAGGAAGAACTCATGACCGGTTGAGCCCTTGTAACCAGCGCGAATGGCGTCGGCAATCATCTTGTCTTTACGTTGTTCGAATGCATTCTCGTCATCTTGCTGGCCCTGGTGCAGCACGTGTTCTTGGACGAAGTCGATGCCTGCAATGACGGTCGTAAGCAAGAGGAAAACGCTCAAGCGGAGTAGGAAGGTGATGAAGAGGACTAAGCGTGTGGCAAGACAACATCAATGTGGAAGATTCGGGACCGAGAGAGAATCAGAAAGTGGCAATGGGGTTCAGCGGACAAAAGCGAAAGAGTGCGCACCCTTGTCTAGCTTGTCCTCCTTCTGCTCGGCTTTGCGGCCGCCGCCCAGCTTTTCGTTGAACTTGTCGCCAAGCTTGTCCCAGGTAGACTTGTTCCGCTCTTCCTCCTCGCGGCGACGGCGCTCTTCTTCCTCGCGTGCAGCCTTGCCGGTGATCTTGTCAAAGAAGCTGGGGTCCTCCTTCTTTTCCTCCTCGCCCGAGTGGCGGCGGTCGTGGTGTTCTGACGACTTTTGCTCCTTGTCGTCAATGTGGTGACCTGCAAACTTGTCTCCAAGCTTTTCGAAGACGTTCTTATTACGGTCCTCCTCCTCGCGGCGCAGGCGTTCGAGCTCACGTTCGCGCTCCTCGATTTCGCGGCGCCGACGCTCCTCTGCCTCCTCGCGCTCGGCCTTGCCGGTTATCCGGTCGAGGAAGTTGTGCTTCTCGTGCTCGGCCTCCTCTTGGTACCTCTTGTTTTCGGCTTCGGGAGATTCATGTTGCTCTTCGCGGCCGGTAAGCTTGTCAATGAAGCTGTTGGAGGACTTGCGTTCGTGCTCGGCGGCGGGGTGGGATTTGGAGGTGTCTAGCTCCTCTTGGTGGCGGTGCTCTTCGGCTCTCTTCTCAGCCTCCTCCTTATCGTTGTTGCTGAATTTGTTGAGGAAGTCCATGGTTGGCTGTATGTAAAAGTGGTAATGGTGGATATCAGAAGATGTAGGTGAGTTATCAAGATGAGGGAATGGTAGGAGAGGAAGAGGAAGACTTTGGAGAGCTGGTATTGCTACAGGTAGCTTTTATCCGTGACGTGTCTCCACTCGAGTCGTGCATCCATTGAAGATCCCTGAGGCTTAGACAGGTCGCGGAGGAAACCAGTGGACGTCGTGCGCCATGGGTAGCTCTTGCTGGGGCCACGATGAGCCGCTCCATGACCGCATAAAGAAAGTGGCGATGCCAAGGCGTGTGAGAGCTAGGGCAGGGTGGAGATGCCAAGTTGGGGCTACGGCGCCGAGAGACGACGGGACGAGCCGGTTGGTACGGAGAGAGCGAAGCAGCGGTGAGAGCTTAAAGAATAAAGTCAAGTATCGACTTCAGGCGGGCAGAAGCTCACAGCGGGGGGTCGAGTGGTTTCAACGGTTGGAGCTCGGCACAGGCGTCGATAGCTCCTGCCACAGCCACAGCCACAGCCACAGCCATAGCCATAGCCACTGCCACTAAACCCTCGAATGACGTCGTGTGTGCCCCGCCATGCCACGGCCACTTTCTGAGTCGCTAAACTCGTACTGTGGTCCCGCTCTCGGTCGACGACAACGACGCGACGCCCGTGGCATTCTCAGTCTACCTCCTCGACAACTTTTACACTCCACTCTGTCTCCCTCAGAAATGGCGCCCATACCCATCACCATCATCACCGGATTCCTCGGCTCTGGCAAGACCACCCTCATCCTTAACCTGATCCCGCAACTGCCTCCCGACTACAAGCTTGCCCTGCTCAAGAACGAGTTCGGCGATGTCGCCATAGATTCCCAGCTGGCCTCTTCAGCCGCCATTTCTGGCGTCCAGGAGTTGCTCAACGGCTGCATCTGCTGCAATCTGACGGGCCAGCTCGGCGAAGCCCTCGAGGAATTGCGCACCACCGCAAATCCGGACCGCGTCATCATCGAGACGAGTGGCAGCGCCTTCCCGGCCACCCTGGCCATGGAGGTCAATCGCCTCGCGCGCGAAACCGGAAACTATGTGCTCGACGGCGTCATGAGCGTCGTTGACGTCGAAAACTGGCAAGGCTACGAGGACACGAGCTACAGCGCCAAGGTGCAGGCGCAATACACGGACCTAATTGTGCTGAACAAGTGCCAGCTGGTCAGCGAGCGCAAGGTCGAGGACGTCGAAGACAAGATTCGGGACTTGGAGCTTGAGGTTCCCACGCCCATTGTCAAGAGCACAAAGGGTCGCGTGGACAAGGACATTGTGTTTGGCTTGGATGCCAAGCTGGCAAAGAGTGCAGGTGTCACGGAGCACAACCTAGACCATGACCACAGCCATTCGAGCGAAGTTGAGGTCTTGTCTGTCACGCTGACTCCAGCCGGCGAGTCGCATGGCGTCGATGTTGAGAAGCTGTCAGACTTGCTACTCAGTGCGACAAAGGACGAAATCTACCGCATCAAGGCCGTCCTCCTCGCCTCTACCCCTCCAGCTTCCTCCACTGGGGAAGTCGCCGCGCCTCCAGCCCTCTCAAATGAGCCGGCACGCTACATCCTGAACTGGGCTTTTGGCCGCTGGACCTACACTGCCGTGTCCGCTAGCTCTGACCAGCAACTAGAGAAAAGCCCACAGTCCTCGGGTAACGTAACACCTGCTCCGACGGGCAAAGAGCCGGCGCTCAGGATGACTGTCATCACAGCGCGCTCCGAGGCCAACAAGTGGAAGAAGTTGATTGAAAACCGCGGCTTCGTTGCCCTCGAGGGCGATGCGCATGCCGAACTCAAAGTCGACCGAGTCCTCTAATTGCATTCCTAGACATTGCCTCTTCTTTTTTGCCTTAGACAAGGAGACCGCGCGCGTCTAGATGATGAATGGTCGTCGTTTTCATCTTGTGCCCTGATACCCCATTACACCATCTATTCTACTCGGCATTTACCTTGAAAATATCTTCCCATCCACGCACGTACATAGCACCTCTTTACTACTGCACTGTAGAGCATGCATTTACAATGTTGTTTGGTAATTTTCTTGTACACCACCATATCACCAAAGCATGTAGAAGGAAGCGGCCAGAGTCAGGATACACGCGTAATGCTCCTCATATATATCCCTCTCTCCATGAAGCTTGAGCCGCGAATTATTCCTACTTCTCGACACAAAACTTTGAAAGTTCGAAAACCAGAAGTATTCTCAGATTCCTTGCATCGTGTCAAGCAATCGCGCCCACGGCCGTCACCGTGGGGCTCAAGTTGTCCAAGAACGGCACCCCACTCCAAGCAAAGCATAAACACGACAAGCAGACTCACGAAACCGCCCTGCAGCCAACGTGATAACGAACCTGGCAAATGTCAAGGAAGGGCCCCCGCGCAAGCTCCACGGCGCCGCACCGCCGCATTACTGCTTCGATGCTCAAAACGGCATTCATCGTCCATATCTCGACCTTTTACCTTGCCC